>LPNX010373094.1:265401-350796 GCA_001517045.1 Pseudotsuga menziesii
AAGTATCCATTCAAGAAAGCAGTCTTCACATCCATTTGATGAACTTTCCACCCTTTCTTAGCAGCTAAAGAGAGTAAGGTACGGATGGTAGCCCATTTTGCTGTAGGAGATAATGTTTCTTCATAGTCAATTCCTTCCTTCTGTGCATAGCCTTTTGCTACAAGCCTCGCTTTGTGCTTGTCAAGTGAGCCATCTGATCTGTATTTGTTCTTGTACACCCACTTGCAGCCAATTGGTTTGGTTCCAACTGGAGGGTCAACCAGCTTCCAAGTTCCATTCTTCATGAGTGCATCATACTCATTCTGCATAGCTTCTTTCCACTCAATTCGAGTAGAAGCTTCTTCAAAGGAAGTTGGTTCAAAGTTAGCAGATAAATTAAATTCACAATCAATTGATACATCCATGTCATCACCTGAATTATCTTCTCCTCCTCCATCTTCATGTCTTTTCGAACTTCTCGTTCCCGTCTTTCCAACTTCATCCGGATGGACACTTTCAAGTGTCTTTGTGGCCCATTTAGGAATCTTCCGTGATGGTCCTGGTTGATCAGCTGGTGGTGCTTCATCATTGATTGAGAGTCTTTCAATTCTCTCAATCACATCATCCAGTTGAACCTCTTGTTCAAGTGAAGTAGCAGGAACTTCTTCATGCGGGGGAGTTGGTGCTTCAAATGGAAATTCCAAAGGTTGATCCAGAATAGGAATCCCCCCTTCAAGGTTTGGAATTTCATATTCATTTTCAGAATATGTCTTTGGATGAGGATAACTTTCCAAAAGATCAAGCTGTCTCTCAATGGACTCGTCATTTTTATTACTTTCAAGAAAAATGACATCTCTGGAAATAACAAATTTCTTGTTTACCTCATCATACAGACGGTATGCCTTGGAGTATTCTTCGTACCCCAGGAAAATGCATTTTCTGCTTCGAGCACCAAGCTTGTTTCTTTGTTCCTTTGGAATCAAGGCATAACAGGTGGAACCACAAACTCTGAGATGTCTGATTGAAGGGAGATTGCCAAACCACATTTCATGTGGAGTCTTGTTATCAAGAGCATTTGAGGGACTTCTGTTTCTCAAATAGGCTGCACATTTTACTGCATCACCCCAAAACATTAGTTTTACATTCTTGAAAAACATCATTGAGCGAACCATATTCATTATGGTTCTATTCATTCTTTCTGCTACACCGTTTTGTTGAGGATTGTATGGAACTGTAGTCTGATGTGCAATTCCATGTTGGCGAAGATAATTTTCAAAAGCATTTGAAGTGTATAATTTCCCATTATCAATACGAAGTGTACCAATTTTTTATTGTGCTTGTTTTTCAATCAATGCATGAAAGTCATTGAATGTTTGAAATGCTTCTGATTTTGTCTTTCAACAGCAAATCCAGCACATTCTTGAGTAGTCATCAACAAATGTCATTAAATACTTATTCCCATTTGCTGAAGGTGTTGGCATTGGGCCACATAAATCAGAATGCACTAATTCTAATTTCCTACTTGCTCTGAAATTAGATTCATGGAAGGGCAGCTTACTATGTTTCCCTAATATACATGCATCACATTTGTTCTTCTCTTTGGGAATGGTGGGTAAACCAAATACACCATTCTTTCTCAACAAACGAAGACTGTTATAATTTAGATGACCAAATCTTGCATGCCACAATGAACTAGATGACAAATTACCTTCTCCATGCTGAGAGAGGTAGGCATAGTTCTGAAATCTTGCGGATGAACCCTTGAGCTTCAGCAGCTTTCCATCTTCGTATCCAGTCATGATGACCTGGTTGTCAGAGGACTTTCTTATTTCAACGATTCCATCAAACATGTGGTTGGAATGGCCTCGCTGTCGAATCTCCACCAAGGACAGCAGCCTTCTCTGCAACTCTGGAAGATAAAGAACGTTCTTCAACAAGAAATCAGGGAATCCAGGCATCTTCAGTCGAATAGTGCCCATTCCCTTTGGTTTAATACTTGACTTATCTGCAAAGTACACTATGCCATCAATTGTTTCATTAAGTTCTTCAAAACAGTGTTTTCTAAATGTCATGTGTGATGTTGCACCAGTATCAAGCAGCCAACAATCTTTGTAAGATGAAAGAGAAGTCATTTCATTAATTCCAAGATTACAATGTGCAACAATACAATGAGCAGAATCAGAAGATTTACTAGCATCTTGATGTTTATTATCATCTTTCTTTTGGTTGCGCTTGTCTTTGATGGAGTCCCATGAAGCCCAACACTGATCTGATGTGTGCCCATTCTTTCCACAACGCTTGCACTGCAAATCTGATCTTTTGTTTCTACCCCCTCTGCCTCTGAAGTTTCTTCTTCTTCGTCCTCTCTTGCTGCAATCTCCCTTGGAAGGGTCTTTGGACCGATTCTTTGTTTTCTGAACAAAGTCAAGGGATTCTTCGACAGGCTCGCTTGATTTCTTGATCTTTCTAGACCATGTTTCCTTGCCAGTGAGGACATCACCAACAATAGATGCTATAGATTGCATCTTTTACAACTGTTAGTGTAATTTACAATAATGACAAAGAGAAATAGAAAAAAACAATAACCTTGTGGGTCTACAGTCTCTGCCAAGGTGAATACAATGCAAGCTTCAGGTGAGCATACACAAGCTTCTTCAATATACAAAATATACGAGCTTCAAATACACAGCAGCAGGCTTGTAGCAGCACCCAGAGAAATGAGTTCTTTGGTCAACACACCCAAAAGACTCCACACAGGCAGCGTCAAGAACTTGCAGCAGCAGAAAAATTGCTCAGTGGCAATATTCCCAATTGCACGAGCAGTCTCAATGCAATCAACACCAACAAAACAACATATAGCTTTCACAAGATTCTTCAATGTATGATATATCAGTCAGCATACATTATTCTTCAATATTCAGCATAATATCAGTCAGCATATCAATCACAATATATCAGTCAGCATGATATATATCAGTCACAGCATACATTATTCTTCAGCATAAAGGCAGCATACAAGATCAACACATGCAGAATTGCAATGATACACAGTCTTCATGCACAACGCTCAACCAGCAACAGTCTTCAAGGAAGCTCCACCAACGCTTCAGCTCCTATTCTTCAACTCCAATACACAACATATACTCAACGCAGACAGTGTCAATGAGATAGAGCGCAGCCTTCAAAGTGGCGTAGCCTTCAGCAGCACGCTTCACACAACACGCTTCAGTCTTCAACGTGGTCACAGTAGGTGTAACAGGTCGTAGCAGGTCGCAGCTTCACATAAGATTAGGGTTTCAGTACAGCAAAGGGAGCCCGCAAAAATTAGGGTAAATTTAGGGTTTATGCGTCTCCAAAACGATGATCAGATTTGCAGTCTCCACGCAGATACTACGCAGGCCTCTTGAAGGGAACAGTCTCCACGGATAACTGAGGTAACAGCTCTCCACGCAGCTCCTTGAATTAGTACTCCAGCCAGCTCTTCAACGCAAGGTATATACACGCAGTCACGGGCCTCCACGCACAGGTTCAACTGGCTGTATTGTAGGTTATATAATTGATGTCCCTTCTAAACTCATTTGGGATACCAAGAGTCGATATAATCGATATAATGTGACTTCTTTCTAGACTTTGGCGCGTGCTGAGAGGGACTTCCATCGGTTTCCTTCACGTTGGGTTCAACAAGAATCTTGAAACCCATACATTAATGAGGAACAACCACACAACGGACTTTCTCTGTCAAGCAATTTTATATCTATACTGCAAATCACTATAATATATGTAAGTCTACGCCTCCAAATTCATGAGCAATTGCTCTAAAATTTATTATTATGGCTATGCACAGCACATCGAATTCGACCGGCAAAATCTGCAGTAACAGCCGGTGCGGGAACTCTTTCACGGACAGGACATCTACGAAAAGCGTGCTCCTCTCCAGGGCAAGCCAAAACAAGTGAAGTTGATATGGCCTTCCTCAATTTTGAAAATGACATGTCACGGTTTTTATCCCAAACAAATTTAACATTTTTTTTCAGCAAGGCATTCAAAGGTTTTACCAATTCTGCGAGGTTGGGCATAAACCTTCGTACAAAATTAATCTTCCCAAAGAAAGATGGGAGAGATGGAACATCATGAGGAGGGGTAATAACATTTATGGCTTGAACTCGTTCTGGGTCGATTCAGATTCCATCTTTCCAAACAATATGTCCTAATAGCTTACCCTAAACGATCCCAAAAGTGGACTTCTTCGGATTTAAGGATATTCTGAATTTGCGACATCTATCTAAAGTATTCCGCAAAATGCCCCACATGATCACTCCTCTCTTTAGAGAAAATTGTTAAGCCATCTTGGTATATCGTAATAATCTTACCAATGAGATCATTGAATGCCTGATCCATGGCTCTCTGAAAAGTGGATCCCGCATTCAATAATCCAAATGGCATCCTTATATATTCAATGATTTTACCAATCAACTCCTTGAAAGCATAATCCATGGCCCTTTGGAAAGTAGCTCCTGCATTTAAAAGTCCAAAGGGCATTCTCAGATATTCAAAAGTGCCCCAAGGAGTTGTGAAAGTGCTCTTATGCCTATCTTCCTCTTGAATGACTACTTGATTATAGCCAGAAAAACCATCTAGCATCGACATCATGCTTGATCTAGTGACCCGTTGGAGGAGGGTCTCCATGTTGGAGGGGGTAATTGTCCTTCTGACATGCTATGTTTAGATTTCTGAAATCTATACATATCCTTAAACTCTCGTTCTTCTTTCTAACTACTACTAAGTTAGTACACCACGTTGAATGTCTTGTAGTAACTATTATTCCTGCTGCTAACATTTTTTCTAACTCCTTTTTAATAATCGGTGCTAACTTAGGATCTATTTGCCTAAGTTTTTGTCTAAAAGGCTTGCCTTTTTTACATTCTAGTTTCAAGGGAATAGTATGTTGAAATACATCTTCCCTATAGGATTTGACCTCGTCATAAGTAAAGGCAAATACATCCATATACTCTTTGACCAAGTTTATGAGGCTGTTCCTTTCTTTTTCGGAAGTACCTTTTCCAATTTTTATAATTTTAGGTTATGTTTCCGTCCCAATGTTGATTTCAATGTAATCCCCCGGTTTCATTTGCTCAACGTTGCTCTTTATTCTGTCCCGTCTGTCAAAGATGTTTTCCAAGGCAACTAGACCACGTGGGACAGCATTGTTAAACTGGTCGCCTTCTCCATAATATTCTTTATTTTCCTCCTGATCATTTACTTTAGAGTTTAGGAATTCATCGACATTATGAATAAATCTCAAAATTTGCTCATCATCTTTGAAGACCTGCCAATGCTCTACATTATCAGGAACAGAAGGTCTGAAGTTAATCTCTAAAGGACAATCCCCCTCTAACATCTCATCTGATGGCTGAAGAGTTGACGTTGAAACTGCAAGCTTATCAAAGGCACTATTCTGATCTCTAGGGACTGCTTCTATATTAAAGGCATCAAAGAATTCCATTGTATCCCAGATTGCATTTCTATACTTTTTAAGTCTTTGACGCTTACATGCAAACTAACCCTTAACTTGTTGGACAATTAAGTCGAAGTCCCCTTTAATATTAAGCAACTTCATCCCCATGTCCTTGGCAATCTCAATGCCCAGTAGAAGTCCCTCATACTCCGCCACATTGTTAGTTATTTCAAATTCCAATCTGAAGGCAAAGTTGAAAACCTTACCCTCTGGTGAAATAATGACAACACCAGCCCCCTTGCCTGTTCTAGAGTAAGCACCATCAAAATTCATTCTCCATAATTCACTAAGTTTTTCAATCTTTATTTCTTCTTGGAGGGGTTCCAAGAAGGTGGAGTTGATTTGATAGGTCCCATTTTCATCAGTGTGGTAAGCATACTCATTCAATGCTCTTTGAGAGTTTTCAACATGGTGTCTTTTTCCCTTTTCAGAATACAACTTAACAAGTGAAAACTCCGATGCTGGTACGGTGGCATAGGTCCAATCCATTTGGACTGATCCTCCCAAAGTGGCACCCCATTTCCTAGAAAGCAACATCCCCCATTTGTCTGAAACATCAATAACAAGGATGTCCATGGTGATTTGGATATCCGAATATTTAGCCAATCTAACTAACTGGTTCTCAATCATCCCTTCAACTTTAACGGGTCTAGAGTCCATACCACATACATTCTGGTATGGCCTTGTAGTCCTTAAGTCAAGCTGCTACATGACTTTTTTGGTTATGATGCTGGAACTAGATCTCGAGTCTAACATACAATTGTGTAGAAGAAGATCACCCATCATCAATGATACGTAAAAAGGGGGATGAACTTCTTTTCTTGGGTCCCTAGTATGTAGAACTATAGGCGAATCGGCAAAGACATTATTTGAAGTTCGCTCCACGATATCAGAAAAAGTGACTTTTTTAGGGGTAAGGGACTTTACAGGATTTAAAGGACTTTCTTCAATTTGAGGATCAACATTACTTGGAGGGTCAAGGATTTTCAAAAGCCTCTCTTTGGCCAAGAATTTTGCATAATTCAAGGACTGGAACAGGAACTTTTGTATTTGCTAGCCAATTACCTAAGTCAAAACTTAAATCAACAATTTCTTTAATTTCTACTTCTTTGGGAGGATTAGGAGCTATTACCTTAGGAATATTCTGTGCAGAAGACCCTTTTCTTTGATAAGTTATTCCCTCGAGTTTTCAATGTTGTTGATCTGCTCAGCTGAAGGCATCTCACCATAGTATTGAGTTAAGTTGTCAACTTTCTTTTCATAACGATTGGCTTGTGGCCAATTTCCTATGGAGATGCTAGGGATGTCATCTATGTTGTTGATGAAATCAGGCTCGCTTGTCGACGTATTAGGACCACAACCTTCAGGGTGACCATGCTCCTGAACATAGCACGCATAGTGGCAGCCAGATTCCTCATGGAAATCTCTGCATGCTTTGCAAAATGGTTTATATTGCCCAACCATGTTAGCGGCCTCTAGCTGATGAGGAGGCCTCTGCTCATTGTTGGGAGGCTTTCTTTGCCAAGTTGGCTTGGCAGGAAAGGTTCTAGGAGCAGGCTGAGTTTGAGTTCTTTCCATTGTTATCACCCTATTTTGTATCTCCTTCAACTACGCTAAGTGTTTATGTTCTGCTTCCTCCATATTTTTCTTCATCTCCCTTTTCATTTCAATCATCTGCGTTTCATAGGCATCCTTCATAAGCTAATAAAGGATCCTTATCTTTAGGTTCATTAATTTTCAAAGCAGTTGAAGACCTTGAATAACCCTGGAGATTAGATTCACCAGATGACTGCATGTTCAAATCAATTTTAATTGCCATTTCCTGAGCCTGGAGCAAGTTAGCAAGCTCCTTGTGTCTGATCCGGTATTGCATTTTGCCACTAAGTGCCTTAATGTAATAGACCAGAATGGTGGTGCAATTGGGGCATAAGCAGTAGGGATGGCCTTTGACAATTCCGTGAACCTAGTATTGAACTCGTCCATTGTTTCCGTATCCTTCATTTTTATGTTGGTCAAAGACGCAAGTTGATGCCGAGGTTCTTTCTTTTCACCGAACTTCTTGGTGAAAGCGGTTTTGAAGGCAGCAAGACTATCAAAGGCATTATCCGGTAAATTGTTATACCAGTCGTCGGCCTTTCCATCCAAAGATAGAGCAAATAACTTCATGTATACGTCATCATGTTGGCTAACAGGATCATTGACATAAGCATTGATGCACCTAGAAAAGTTCCCGAGGTGCATGGCGGAGGTAGTGGCATCAGTGTCGGTATACATCGGGACCTTCTTGAGAGCTTTGTCTGGAAGACGGTGGGTTGACCTGCTATCTGAGAAAAGTCGAACTGAGTAAAATACTCACCCATTATGTCGAAAACAGAGGTATTAGTTTCTAAAAATAAACTATGGATATCTGATAAAGACTGAGATCCGAGATCCTCAAGGATCCTACGAGAAGTAAGTTTATTTAGCCTTCTCCTATAAACCTTTCCAAGCTCAAGGATAAACCTAAGTAAACCTTCAGAGTTTCTTCTGGTTGAATACCTTGGTAAAATTAATGACAGTGGAGTCGCCAGATGGATTTCAAGTCTAAGATCAGCGAGGTGATTAAACTAAAAATCTATCAAAAAGGTAAAAACTAGAAAAAACTAAGGTCGTCCAGGAAGAAAAAATTTGTCCCCAGCAACAACGCCAAAAAGATTGTTGTTCGTCGATTGCACACCAGCAGCAAAAACTTTCCGAAAGCTGTCTCCTCACTTAGGAAAGTGGGAGAGGTGTGACCTTGGGGGCAAGCATAGAGCTAGGTACTGCCACCTACTCCTAGCTCCTCTGTTTAGGCTAACTCCTAACGAAGCCAAACTGGGTAGTCCCTAACAAAGAGTTTTCTAAGGCTCAATGTGGTTAAAGTGTTTAATTGGTTACAGATGCGGATGGGTGTTGTTTAGGAGTTATTATGATTAAAGGTGTTTATTTATTAAGTATGACACATAAATCAAAGCAATCCACGTTGCTAGCAAGAGATTAAAGGATAAGTAATGATTCCAGACTTCGTTCATTATGCATTCAGCGATAGAAATTATAACCAGCCACAGACAATTGATCAAAATAAAATAATTATGCAGATTTAAAAAAGGACCAGTGCCTTATGGAGTCAAAATACTGAAATGCGCAAAGAATTAAATAACAAGTCTAGAAATCAAACTAGTGAATATTAGGTTGTGCGAGTGCTCGTGGTAGATTTTAAGAATTTTAAGTGCTCTTGATTAGGGTGTCAATGAAGGTTTGTCGAAAAAGCCGGTAGAATATTCCAAATTCAATCCGTTGAACACATGTCGGGCCCGCCCAGTATCCCAGGCTGGTATCGCAGAGATTGACCAGCTAGCTGAGAAGCTTAGACAACGGAGGTTCCAGCGCCTCCACTAAGAAGTACTTTAGAAAATTCCCTACAATGCCGGTGCGTTGGTTACAAGTTTTTAAATTTTATTAACTTATTCTTGCAAGATTAGAGATCCAGTGCCGTTTCTGGGTACTCCAATTTTGAGGTCGGTCAGAGCATACTCCGGCAAGGAGAGAACGAAGTTAATTAATTAGGGGGTGTGTGTTGCAAATTTTATTAAGTTAATTAATTAAGACTCTCCGACAGAGAGCGCTCTTGACCCCGTCTTATGAGAGTGGTTCAAGAGACTTAGCTAATCTAAGATGCCTAATGCAAGGGTATGCAGTTCTAAGTATGCTCTCCGATAGAGAGTGCTCTTGACTTGTGTTACTGCAAGTTCAAGAGGCTTAATTAATTCTTTAAACTTGAAAGAGATAGAAACATAAAAAATCTAACTACCCAAGAGTCTCTTTTAGGCTTTTTAGGGCCCTAATCGAGAAAGCAAGGGGGTAAGTAAAACAGAAAAGGAACTATGCAATGTTTAAGTAAACAATCAAATAAACATTTTTCTTCATTTTCAAAAACATAAACTAACTTACTTATGACTATGCAATTATCCTATCATATTCTACCATTAGCAGTTTATTAAACAAAAAGGAAAAATCATGAAAATGGGACGATACAAGCTTTCGTGGGAGCCGTAATCCCACTCGCTCTTTATTAATTTTTTACATTTGTTTTATGACTTTGCTTTTGCCTTTTCCTGAAAGAACGGGGAGAGAAAGGGATGGAAAAAAGAGGGAAAATTTTCCTTTTTTGCTCCTTGCTTGCCTTTAGCCTTTGGGCTTTTCTCAATTCTTCCTGCAAGTAAGAGCTTTAAACAATTCAAACGTTATATGTTAATCAAAAATTAAAGACATAAAACTACAAACTAAACTCTCAAAGAGGGGTAAAAATCAGCGGTGAAAGAGGAAGAAAGAGAGAGGAGAAAGACTATGGAAAGGGAGAGAGAAAAGGTAAACAAGAGGGCAGTCCAAAAGGTAAAAAAGAGAGCTGTCCAAAGGCAAAAAGAGGGCAGCAAACAGTGAAAAAGAGGGCTGTCCAAAGGCATGAAAGAGGGCTGCAAAACAGTAAAAAGAGGGCTGTCCAAGGGCAAAAAGAGGGCAGCAAACTGACTGAAGACAAAGGAAAAGAGGGCAGCGAAGAGGAAAGAGGAAAAGCAAGTCAAACAAATAAGCCAATGGAAGGGAAGCCAAAGGATGGAAAGAGGTAAGCTAGGGCTTCCTAAGTAACCGGTAACCAAAATAACTTTATCTTGTGGATGGAACACGAGAGAGAGAGAGAGTTGCTCCTAGCCTTCTTTTTGTAGCAAAAGATGACGAACCCTGTAGCTCCTGCAATTACAAAGTGTTAAACTCAAAATCGTTGTTTTGAAGCATTGCATAGAAGCAGCTGAGCTCACACCCCTCTACAATCTGTGAAGCCTGATAACACACAAAAGCTCAATACAAGAAGTGAGATAAACATTATATACTAGAATGCTAGGAAAATCAAATCAAGATCAACATTTCGTATTACTAACTACTCATGTCCATCTAGATATTAATCTACTTTGCATAAATAACCAAATTGAGACAACAAATGGCTATTCTACTGTGCCAACAATGGCCTTCTTGAGCTAGCTAAATAATTAATCACACACAAGTATTAAAAGAGAGGAGTTAGACACAATATCACCTCAACCATGAGGAATTCACCACAATCAAAGCCCATAGACCTCCAAAGCCGAATATCTTTATTAACAATTCCAAAGCAAATGCTTGATACAATTTTCTCAGAGTAACTTTAACCCAAAAGTTCCATCCCCATAGAGCTAAAGAAGCCTCTATTTATACAATGAGAGAAGACCCAAAACCCTGAAACAAGAAATCCAGACCTAATCGGCTCAGCACACCACTGAGAGCTCCAAACCGAAACCGAAGAGTTAAGAGTGAGGGGAGGCCTCCACCTAGGCAAAGCGCCCCCACTCCAAACCTAAGCACTGAAACCAAGCCATTAATGAGCCCACACGTGTGATGACGCCCTCATGAGGAGAGAGGGGCGTGAGCAGAAGAGAGGGGCGTGAGCAAGTAGGTGAAGGCGCCCACTAGGTAAGGAAGAGCCATATCTAGGTCTGGGGGAGCCACTGCCAATAGATCATAATGTAATCACCAGTTCCTGCCTCAATCAAATCATCAAACCAATGAGTGCTCTCCATCTCATCCAATTCAGGAGTTTAGCTGGAGATGACAAGACCGTTAACTGAATATATCTTTAATGCTCACTGAATGTTGAGTTCCGTTAACTCCAATCATCATAAATGCCCATTGACATGTCATTCTGCATTTCATTTCACTGAATTTGGATTAATTTGGAGAGTTTTTGGATTTTCTCCAAAATAATCATTTTTTAATAAATAATCAATTTTTCCCCAAAAGATGACTTTTTTGAGAAAATATGCATTATGTGTCCGAATGATGATCTAAAAGTTGGATCTAATTGGCTGGCCGATCAAGAATGATTTTTGGCTTAAGGTTAGAGCCTTCAATCACTGAATTTTGGGTCCGGATGACTAACTTATTACAAATTGAATTTTTCCATTTAATTTATGGAAAAATTTAATTAAAAACTTTGAAAGAAATTAAAAAATTAAAAATAATTTTTGACCCGTCCGGTAAAAACATTTCGAAAATTTTTTTGATGGTCCTAGTGACTTAGGACATGACCATGCTCTATTCTAATAATGTCTAGTAGGTTTATATACACTTACTTGGGCTCTAATAACCCCCCAAGACCCAGAATTCAAAATCGGGCATTCCGGCTTTGGAGGAAGAGGGGGAAAACCTCGTCAATTATACTCGGCTATAGGAAAAGCATAATTGTCAAGGGCAAAAAACTCCCTGAAATACCTTAGTTGAAATTCTACGTCCTAAGAGACCGAACCAATCAAAACACCCTACTAGCTCATTTTGTTACAAAGCCCACGAGGCCATGGTCAAAATTATTCAAATAAAAAACTGACTAGCCAAAATTGGCTAGACATAAAGACGGATCAACTGATACACTAGAATCAAACATTGGACATGTTTGTCAACCGACAGCTCCTCAGGTAACCCAACTATGGTACAAAAAAGTTGGTAACACATCACACTTTGAATCATTACAGGGGGATCCTTAGCTATCTTGGGCATGGGTTTTGGTATACTCATGGGTTGTATTCCCAAACATTTTGTAGCCCTATTATTTATTGATGGTATCTTTAACAGTTCTTCTAGGGACACAGGCATACTTAGTGTTGCCACCTTTCACAGACCTGGGAGGAAACATGGCAGAAATCTTCAAGCCACTCGACACGTCCTTGGAGGCAAATCCCGAGTCAAGGATGTCCCCTGTTCTTGACTCCTCCGTTTAGGCCAACTCCTAATCGAAGCCAAGGCAAGTACACCCTATGAGTTACTAAGGTTAACTAAGCTTTAGATGGTAGTTTATGATTGAGTAAGTTGTTTAGGAGTTTTTATGAAAGTGACACAAGAGACTGCAATAATGATTAAGACAACATCATCAAATACAAATTAATCCATCCACATAAGATTCACTTTAACCAAAATGATTGTATGATGTAGACCAGTGTTGAAAATGGAGTGAGATGGAGTGTCGTTGGAATGCTGAATGTATTGCAATTGTTCTTGGTCGATTTTAGATTATTGTGGAAGATGAGTGAATTAGATTAGGGGGAAGAGAACTTCAACTATACCTGAAGGTATGAGGAGCGTGTCCAAAACCATTATCCGATGCGGTTCCACACAAGGAATATGTGGGCTAGATCGGAATCTTTGAGACATGTCCAACACTACACCAACAAGAGAGTAGCCTGACGGTGTCCCGAGGTCACCACCCAGTTGTTCCCGCTTCCTCTGTGAACTTTCCCTGCAACGGATTAAATCGAGGCGTTGGATTTTCGCCTTGGGAGATTAATTCAAAAGTGAGCCTAATTAAACTAGTCACCCACGTTGCTTTTTTTGCAACCAACTGTTCGGTCGAACCATAGCGGTGCAGAGCATACACAACGGAGCCTTGGTAAAGTTTTAAGGATTTTATGTGCAATGTGTTCGCTTGTTTATTAAATCCCCAAGAATCTCTTTCAAGCTAAAAGCCCTAATCAAGAGAGCAAGGGGTGTAAATTGTACAAAAAAGTAAAGAACAACACAAAAGCAAAAGTTTTCTAATTAGTCCTACCATGCATCTCTTCCCTCTTTCAGGTAACTCGGGAAGTCGTGGGATGAGTATTTGTATTACTTTAGAGAATGAATGATATGACAAAATAACTTTTTATCAAAGCATACTAATCTACACAAAGAAACTAAACTAAAACAAGAAAATCACGAAAATTGACACCGACGCAAATCCTCCCTGGGGTATGGGGAGTGGGCTCTGAAAAGCCTGCTCAATAAATTTTATTAAACTCGGTTACAAAGCTTGTTAGGAAATACCACTTGGTTCTTATAGAAAATGAACCCAACGGCTTACAAAACTCTCGAAAAGTGGTAGCAGAAGAAACAGACACTCCTAGGGAGCTCCAGATGGCCCAAATGTCAACCTCCGGGTAGCACTTCCTCCTCATTTTTGATGGACCTGCTAAAAACCAGCAATCTTTTATCAATAGAAAGTGCCCAAAAACAATTTCGAAGTGTCTTTGGACAACACAAAATATTGTAAAAGACTACAAAGTTAAAACTTTAAAAAAGAAGCAAAAATTAACCAAGGAAAGCTCGGTTACAAAGCTTGTTAGGAAATACAACTTGGTTCTTATAGAAAATGAACCCAAGGGCTTACAAAACTCTCGAAAAGTGGTAGCAGAAGAAAGGGACACTCCTAGGAGGCTCCAGATGGCCCGAATGTCAGCTTCCAGGTAGCACTTCCTCCTCATTTTGGATGGACCTGCTAAAAACCAGCAAGCTTTTATCAATAGAAAGTGCCCAATAACAATTTGGAAGTGTCTTTGGACAACACAAAATATTGTAAAAGACTACCAAGTTAAAACTATAAAAAAGACGCAAAAATTAACCAAGGAAAGCTTGGCTTGTTTTTTGGGCAGCCAATAATATTAAGCACTTAGATGCTTGACTTAAACTTTGATACCTCAAAGGAAAATTATTTTGAAAACAAGCTTTAGATTCACTTTAAAGTACTTGCGAAAAAGAGACCTCCAATGCCTACATTTGCTCTTGAAAACGTAAAACTTTAAAGCACTTTAGATCTAAGCTTTAAGCACTTGCATACGAGATCTGAAGAAAGATTTTTACATTTTAAACGGGATAGATTTATATAAGCAAGGAAAGTACCCAAAAGGATAAATTGATTTAAATTGAAGAAGAGAGAGAGAAGGAATGTTGGAAGCCTGGGAATATTTAGGTCATGGAGTCTGCAACTGGAAAGCGGAGGGACTATGCTCTTCAAAATTTGCTTGAAAGTTGGAGGAGTCAACCTAGATCAACCATCCCTTCAAGCTAGATGCCTGCAACAACTTAAAAAATCTCTGCACACCAAATGTTACAAGCAAAGGTGTTGTTGGAAGTGGAAACTTAGAAAGCATGCAATTAAACAAAATGTACATGCGAACTAAGAGATCTACAAACATCAAACAATAAGAGCATGAATCAAACTAGAACAATCTCTTATCCTATCGGGAGATAGCTCTCTTGTAGGCCCACAACAAACCAAATAAATGCACAACGAAAAGAAGCTAAAACCTGTTACCTCATAAACCATACAATACTCATCCACACACAATGATGCTCCACACAAGAGGTTTGCCTCCAAAGCTTTCTTTTATTCCATAAAATACTACAATATTACATGTACAAAGTTCAACAACCTTTCAGTCCTCTCTGCCCATGAGAAAATGAGGAAAGGATGCCTGCTTAAATAGCCAAAAGAGACCCAGGGGGGGGTTCTACCTACACTAACAGAAGGAGTGGTAATCGATCTTATTTAAACTGAGTTGCAGTGAGTTGGAGTGAAGTGGAACTAGAGAGGCAACTACTCCTCTCTCCACCAAACTCCAACAAACCACTCTTCAAAAGCCACATCATCCCAACGATTTGCTACCACATGAGGTTGGTGTCTCCATCCTCCTCAAGCCCAAGTTCCTCACCAACATCATGCGCACCTCTTACATAACATATAATCATATGATAACTAACAAACTTATCCAAAGTATTTAAAACTCAAGAAGTGGGGTCCACCCATGTTTCCATCGCCATCTTTCACTTGGTGCTAGCATGAGTCCTCAAATAATTGACGTCACCACTTAAACATTAAACCACACTACCTCTTTAATTTATCCAAAGTTTGAAAATCTTTCACATGGGAGAGGGTCGCATGCTTATGGGGGATCCATGCCATGTCATTTCCCCACTTAAACAAAACAATTTTGACTTCGATTTTTGACTTTTTAACTTGTCCTTTAGTGCCAATTTGTTGCACTTTTAACATTAAAATAACGTTTTAATGCACTTTTAGAGAAATAATGCTCCACAGGGTGTTTTAGCCACCCGAACATAGGAAAAGTGGTCTTTGCAGTAAAAAGGACGCTCTAAGTGTGAAAACGAGCATCCCCACGTCAAAAACGGACTCTGAAACCCAACTTTTATTACACTTTGAAGTTTTTAATTAAACCATTAAAAATGGCCTAAATTTGAGGGAAAATTTTATTTTTCTCGGAATCAGACGAAACTCTGGGGGGACCTAGTACATGTCCATACGACTCAATTCAAATGCCTGGCACATTTATAAACACTGACACAGAGGCTCTAATAACCTCCTAAGGCCTAACCACTAAGACGACTACCCCAACTTTGGAGGTGTGAGTGAAAAGCTCAAGAATTATTAGTCATTTTTTCAACAACAAATAATTATCGAGGGAAAAAACACTCTGGGCTAGTCAGCTTGATGCCTAAGTCTAGGAAGCAGAGCCTTTTATAAAATTAACCATGCTAGTACATTTTTTATAATTTCCCCAAGGTAGTATGAATATGTTTTACAAAAAAAATTGAACAGATTCCCAAAAAAAGCCTGGCGGCTAAGTCACCTGACACGGGGACACGGGACACGAAAATACGAGAGTCCGACACGGACACGGTGACCCCCGGAATCAAGACACGTAGGATACGTTTTATATACATATTTTTTTTTTTAAATATATATTAAAATTTAAAAATATAGACATATAGATCCAAAAATATTTAGAAACTAGAACATTTACAAATATTCAATAGAAATTAGAATAAAAACACATTAATGATCATTGATTACTATTAGTAATTACACATTTGCCATTCACAAGTCACGATTCACAACACATTTGTCATTCACAAATCACAATGAGACACATAGATGCATGTCAGAAACATATTTCTCATTAAGTCATCAAAATCAAAATGTATACAATGTACATATATGTCGAAATGCCACTGGGCATTGGCAAATGCCAAAATAGACTAAAGTCTAAAGTCTAATAGTAAATACAAAAAGGGGTGGATCAAGATAGGAGAATCCCATATGTCAATAGTCCTCCTCCATGCCTGAATCAACATCAACATACTCATCACTGTCCCTGGCCCTGATCCTCATCCTCCTCCCCCTCCTCCTCCTCTCTGCCCATCTGATGACCTGCATCTCCTGCTGTGGAGGATGACCCCTCCATACGATCACTATCATCAAAAGTGACCGGCTCTAGCACTGGATCATTAAGATCCATGTTGGCTAATGCCAACTCAATACTGCTGTCCAAACCCATATCATCAGGAAAGACATCCCACATCTTTGTCTTTCCCTTCACCCACTCCTCCCTCTTCCTGTAAATAAGACGAAGGTTGGAGTGCACATACACCATTGAGTCTGCCCTGGACTGCTCAAGCCTGCTCCTCTTCACACTGTACAAGTTCCCATATGTGCTCCAATTCCTCTCACAACAAGAGGATGATGTAACTTGAGAGATGATCCTCAAGGCTAACTTCTGTAGAATAGGGGATGTTGCCCCATGAGTTGCCCACCAAGCATAGGGTTTCTTACCCCCGTATCTCTAAGCACATCATAGCCTCCAAATCTCCCAGTGCCAGTGGAAAAATCTACAAAGCCCTCCTCTGCCTCCTCAAGCATGTCGGGATCCTAAAATAGCCGTCTAAGTGCTATCTTCCTCCCATGTGCAATCTCTGCATCCATGTGAGGAGGGACTCTGTGTGAGGCACCCCGATCCACCAGTGAGCCACTCCTGAGTGTAGAACTTGGGGTTCAAGGAGTGGGCCAAGCAATGCAAAGGTGTGCAATTCTTATCCCACCTGGAGATAAGAATATCCCGAATAATGGTCCATAAGTTCTCTGCCGATGTCCCATACTCGGGACACTCATTCTCCATGACAATGGACCTCATGGACTCAATCGTGGAATCCCACCCCTCATAAACCTCTGCTAGGATGGGTTGGTCCGTGTCTACAAACCGCAACAAAGAAATGATGGGCTCCATGATCTTAATGCTAAGATCTACCGTGTCCCACCAACCATCATCTAACACCCTGTCCTTCACCTTTTGTGAAGCAGCCTGATCCGTCCTTCTCCAAAAAGACCAAAACTCTGAAATCACCATGGACCCAAGAGCGGTTTTGACCTCCCTCAACCTCTTCAGCATGATGAATGAGGAAGCAAACCGAGTATCTGCAATCTTCAGCAATGAAAGCTGTGTGTACTGTTTGTAGATGGTGAGGGCATTTGTGTGGTTTTGTACAAAGTTACGGATATGGCGTGCATCCTCAATAAGGGTGCCAATCCATGTCACATCCGAAGCAATGGCTTTCAGTGCTAAATTCAAGGAATGGACAATGCAAGGTGTCAAAAAAACCTGTAAAAGCAATAAAAGCATGTATCAATGACTCTACAACACTAACATTGCAATGACCAAATTCAAAAAATGAGCAAATTAGAAATGAAAGAATGAACATACCTGTGGATATTTAGCTTCCACAATTATGCCAGCAGCCTTGCAAACAGGTGCATTGTCCGTGATGATTTGTACACACGAATCAACACCTACTTCTTCAATGGTTTTGATGAATAAATCACCCATAAATTGTGCATCCTTGTATTTCCCAAGAGCATCCACCGCTTTCAAGAACAACAGTCCATTTTGGGAAGATACCATGAAATTGATGACTGGATGGCGTGCAGGATCCGTCCATCCATCAGAAACAATACTCACTCCAGATGAGGGCCATGTTGCTCTAATTGGCTCAAGGATTTTATCTACCTCCTTCTTTGCTTTAACCAACAATGTGGTTCTAAGCTTCTCTGAACCAGGAGGCACATAACCACTTGGAGCTCGTTCCAAGATAGTTCGAACCATCTCAAAATACAATGGTGACCGTGCAACATTGAATGAGATGAAGTTGAGGTAGAAGAAAAATGCAATGGTAAGGTCTACCTCTTCTCGCGCCTCTTGTTGGAAAATCCTATCTATTGGACCAACTGTAGATTGCCTCTTTCTTGTTTGATAAGTATCTCCACGCCCATGAATGCTAGGTGGAAATGGAGTCTTGGTGCTAGAGGACTTCCTCAAAAATGGAAGAGGATCGTCCTCTTTTTTCTTGCTTGCTGCTGCCACCTTCCCTAAGCCAACATTATCCTCTCTTTCCATATCCCTCCTTTGGTTAGCAGTCACCACTTTGCATGAAGAAATCCCACAAAAAGGAAGGGCCAACAAATGGCCCTTAACCCGGAAATATGTGCTCATGAACTCATGGTTGCAAAAATTGAATCTCCAAGACACATTGCCTCCCCTACCAAGCTTTGCCCCGGGCCCATCTTTCCTTGTCACATACTTCCACAAAGGGTATTTTCTTTCTTGGGCTTGTTGTCTTGCTAAAACAGGGTTATATGGAGTATGAGCTCCACTAGCAGCCAATGGAGCACTTGACGGCGGAGGAGAACCGGTTGTGCTTGGTGTAATAGGAGGGGAGGCCCTAAATGGTGCATTTCTCCCTTTCCTTTGACCCCTACCTCCTCCCCTAGCTGATTGAGACATTCATTTTCTTGTGTGATGGTTGAGCTTGCAATCCTCTCCACAAATCCGTCGGAATGCACTTGGAACCCTTTGGAAACAATGGATGGCCTTCAAATCTCCTTCAAAACTCCTTCACCTGCACATAAAACTCACTCTCAATCAATTGCTTCCTTTCAAATGACAAATAGAAAGACAAAAAATTGAATTTAAGTGAACCCGGCTGTCTTTTTCCGTCAGTCACGTGTCCTGTTTGAGGGATTCGTGTCCGGTTTTCGGGACACGATGGAAGTTCGTGTCCGATTCGATGGAAAAACGTGTCCGAATTTAGGATTCGACCGAAAGTCGAATCGGTCTCGTGTCGGACACAAATCGTGTCCGATTCGATCCCCACGGGACACGAGGGGGCTAGAGGATGAATCCGGTTTCTTAGCCTGGTGGACTTCTGAACTCTGAAGAATGAACACGTTCCACTTCGTTGACTCGCTTGAAAAATCCACCAAGCACAACTAAGGTGGTAACACTTAGCTTATTTAGGAATAGAGACATATCGATGTTTAAACCCAATGGGTTTGTTTTATCCATTTTTTATGTTGCTAATCCTAGAAATTCCATGACTTGAGCATTGATGATTGGGATTCTCACGAACTTCTTTAGTGATATTAAGACCACTGAATTAGATAGCTTGCTTGCAAGGTCTATCTTGATTGGTTCATGAGGCAAGGGCTTGTCTTGAAGAGGATCTCTTTTTAGTATTTTAGTATTTGGTGGTTTCCACATATTCCCTTTGAAAACTGTAGGTTTAGGAGTTGGGGAAATTGTGATGTTTTTCTTAAGAGGTGCCACTACTTTTTTTTGTTTGAGTACCTTGTTGTGGGTTATTTCCCTTGATTTGACAAGGACTCTTGGTCTTTGTCATAGGAGTGCGAGGAATCATGCTACTAATCAGTGGCTCCTTAGGTTTATGTTGCAGCTGCAACTGTTTTTTCCCCAAATTTCTTAAATTTTGGTCCCCCCCTCATGATTTAGCGTTGTTTTTAATCGTTGGATCCTTGAACCTTTTTGGTCATGCTTTAATTTTGGATGATTTTTGGAGAGGAACTCTCGTCCTGTTTCAGAAATTGTTTGTGTTGGAAATCGTTGCGGGTCGCAGATGTTGAAGTTTGGTTCTTGTTAGTCAGAGATGAGTTCTTTGAAAAACGTTGTTTCGAAGGTGAAACAGTTTCACTCGTTGCCGAATTTTAAAAGTTTTTTATCACTTAGCACTTGTATTTCTCAGTTTGATAGGAGGCTCTTGTCTGTTTTTCTTTCGCCGTTAAGGCTCCCAAATCGGCTAAACACCCGATGTGTAAGTGCCCCGCCCGCCGATGCGTGTCGGCCTTCTAATCACATGTTTATAACTTTTTTGCTTCCGCAGTTGCGGCTCCCAAACCAACCAGCTACCTGAAATGAAAAGCGCTCCACCACCGATGCCGGTCGCCTGTCCGTGGCCTTTTTCCTTTCCGCCGTCGCGGCTGTGCGAAGCACTTGGCTTCCGATGTCGTTGTCTTTCCGACTTCCGATTTGAAGTTTTCCCGCCTTCAGCTTAGGTCTTAACTCTTCCGACTCCGACGTGCTTAAGTGTTTCGCAGCGTCCATCGCCTGTTAGAGCCCGACTATGCGGCTGTGGATAGGTCTACCCTGCCGTGTTAGCAGTAACGCAACGCATGATCTTTCTTGTTGAGCAGCCGTTTCATTGATAGAATTTAACGTTTCGTTTAAAATGCAATCCCAACGAATGATCCACATTGATTGATCGCAGGTGGACTCAAGGGACTGTTGAGGTGACCATAGCTCGAAGGCATAGCTTGACAGTTTTGACAAAGATCAAACCGAAACCGGCAGGGTCGCAAGGAGGACAAGCGAAGGAAAAGACAAAATGAATAGCGACAGGCACAGACCCGAAAGATCTGTCCGTTAATAGTCAGATCATGAATGCATACCGAAAGATAAAGAGAAAGGATTCGAAACGTTTGAAGAGACCGAAAGGTCACACGTTTGGGGGCAGCCCAAACGATCTACTGTTGTAGTTATAATATTTGAAAGTTAGAACTTACGAGGGCTTTTTCCCACTCAAAAACTTGTAAACTATTGCTTGTAAGAGGAACTATTTCGTTTTACAAACCAGAGACTGCAAATTTTGCCTGTTGGAGAAAGTGCTATGTGGAATGTATCAGTGTGATTAAATGAGCAATGTTGAATGTGAACTATTTCGTTTTCAACTGTGTCTCATTAGCTGTAAGAGCGTTCTAACTTCCTGAACCTATTTTCTTGTCTGAATGTTCTTCAGTACATTTATAATTTTTTTTCCACTATGAGTAATGGGAGTTTTAACTGTTGATAAGCTATCTTATCATGTATACTTTTTTTCATGTTTATATGTTTGCTTATAAGAACAGCTATCTGTGATTTACCATAACACATGGACAGTGATGCATTACTCATGAATTAATATCCATCTTTCTAGAGATAGTTTAGTTAGTATTTATTTCCTTGCATATATGATTTGGATGCTTGTGAGTTCTAAGACGAGAGGTAAGAACATACGCATCACATTGTGACTACTCGCTGCATCCTTATCACCCTGCATTGTTAATTAGGCACGTGCATATCATACATTAAGTCAAAAATACAAAAAAACATACACGGTGGACCGAGACGCAACCAGTAAAACCTTTGTTTTGTTACTTGACCTACAGTAGCCGGACCGCAAACCGGACGGATTCCCTACACCAAACAGTCACGGGCTAGTTGGGAACGTTGACTGGGGAGAATCCCTTGCTGTTGTTGCCTGCGAATTTCCAGGCCTCAACAGTTTCTGGCGCTAGAAGGAGGGCCCGCCAGTGCATGGCTGGCCGAGGAAACCCGTTTTCCCGAGATTATTCCACCGGTAACAGTTCTGAAAGAAGTGGGCTTCATAATCCAATTCCGGAAGAAAAGAGTAAAGAACATTTGTTTTCTGTTGACAACAAGGTTGTTAATAATCTGAGAAGACACACCAGGGCATATGTGAAAAAGATTGGAGGATTGCCGATCATCCCTGAATTGCCCAGAAGAGAATATAAAAGGAAGGACCGTCCTATATTGGAAGACTTAGTGCTGGTTGAGGATTGGGAAGAGCTTGTAGAAATAGCCCTACAAGAAGTTGTACTGCCTTTGAATCAAGAAGGCCGAGATACTCCTCACAGTTCTCCTGCTCACACTCCTATTTGCTCACCTCCTCACTCTCCACCTAGACTCATGGCAGGCGTAAACGCCAATCAACCACCCAACCCACCGAATCCACCACCTGCCTGGAGAGCCAGATCACCTTTAAACCTAACACCTCCGTTACATGATTTACCTCAATCCTTTGAAAAGATGCTGCCCAAATTCGACCCAAGTGAAAAGATACTAATAGATGATCACCTGCAAAGCTTTTACTTGGCCATAGAAGGGTTAAGGGCAGGGGAGCATGAGGATGTAGTTTGCAAACTTTTCCCGCACACCCTTAAAGGAGCTGCAGCATCATGGTATTTTGGGTTGCCTGCCAACTCTATCCCTGATTGGGATACCTTCGAGAGAATCTTCAGAAGTAAGTATGCGACTCAAAAGACTTATGCAGCCCTCATGAAAGGACTATGCGCCTTGAAGAAAGAGAGAAAGGAGAAGGTGCACAGCTTTACTCAAAGATTTGCAGCATACCTCAAGAATTTTTCTGAAGCTGACAAACCTTCGGATAAAGTCCTGATTGAATATTATACTTCGGCTTTAGGACCCAAGCTAGCCATGTTTGCCAAAATAAAGGCCAAGCCCACATTGGCAGAGATGTATGAGGAGGCAGAAAAGGTAGAGGCTGAAAGAGAAAGTATTGAAGATTATCCAGAACGATCAGGAGAGAAAAATGTAGGAAGGAAAGCATTGTTGTTCGCTAAGCCTAAGGAAGAACAATCACTAGATTTCGAGAGTATGGCAAAAATGATGCAGAAGCTTTCCAACAAAATCATAGACTTGGAAAAAGAAAAGGAAGCTCAAAAGTTCTACAAGCCCTATTATAAGAAGAGGGAGGATAACAATCAATCCCAACCTCCTCCACACAATTCTGCATCTATGAATTTAACAGAGGTAGGCATGGACAATTTTTGCACTTTCCATCAACAACCACACTCAGAAAAGAATTGTCCTCAATGGATAAACTCGATGACGTTGGTTATGAATCAGCTGTTGGATTCTAAATTAACAGAAAATGGAGATGAAGAAAGAAAAGAGAGTACTACTTCAACGAAGGAACAAGAAGAGGAAACCATGGTTCTGTGGAATTATGTTTCGTTATTTGATGCTGAAGAGGAAAAGAATCGGGGCTATAAGGACATCATGGAAACCAACGTAACAACAAGGAGCCAAGGGTCGATTAAAGAAGACAGACTCATACTCCCAAAGATCAAAAGGCTGCAGAAAAATGTTAAGAAATTCCAAAATAATTCCGCAGCTGATAAAATTCCCGAATTCACCATTACCAGCCAAGATCCTAGGCAAAATGATACGCTGGCCAAGCCCAATGAAGAAAAAATGAATGCTGATAAACCGCACCCCATTGAACCGCAGATGGATTATGACATCGTGGAAGATATAAAGAAGGTAAAGGCGAATGTTTCACTATTTGAAATGTGTAAAGTGCCGCAACAAAAGGAAAGACTGTTGAAAGCGCTTGAAGCATCGAATGAGAGGCTTCCCGCTGACATTCGGCCTAAAAAGGAAGAAGAAATTGGAGAAACCAGCATTGGAAGTAAGTCTAAGAGCAAACATCCACCTTTCCTCCTCACTTTTGACATTTTTAATCACAACGTACATAATTGCCTGGTAGACTCAGGGGCGTCGGTTAACGTCATGCCAATATCAGTCTATAAAGAGATAAATGGGCAGCCTAAGCCATCCACATGGAGGGTCGTTCAATTAGACAGGACGGATGTAAAGGTAATTGGTGAGATGGAGGATGTCCTAGTACACCTGTCGTCAAATGATAAAGTGTGCCAAGTCATTGATATCGTGGTAGCCGATATACCAGACGATTATGGGCTTGTCCTTAGCAGAGATTGGTCAGCGAAACTAAACGGATATTTGCCTCTGATTGGTCACATCTGTGGCTGCCGTATAAAGGAAGTCCGAACCAAATTAAGATTTTGAGGGAGCCTCACATGAAATACAACGTTACTCGACTTGAGGAGAAGAGTGAACCAGTGGATTCTGTGTTGGGAAATTATTTTATTGAGTTGGAACCAGGAAATTACCAAGCAAAAGAAGCCAGCAACACGTCAGACACCCAGCCTGATCTCCTTCGATTCTCACAGGCTGATGAAATCGACTGTAAAATAGTAGACTTCGCAGTAGGAGTAGATTCTCATGCAATAGTTAGCGATTTCTGGACATTGTTTTTTGATGGCTCTAAGACGTTAGAAGGGTCAGGGGCCGGCTGTGTCCTGATCGACCCCAAGAATAATAAACATTTTCTTTCATGTATTTTAGAGTTTGAATGTACAAATAACACGGCCGAGTATGAAGCGTTGGTGCAGGGTTTAAGGAAAGCAATCGAATTAAAGGAAAGTAATCTAAAAGTTTTTGGAGATTCTGAAATAATTGTTAAACAGATCCGGAATCAAATACATTGTGTTTCTCCTCACTTAAAGGCTTATGAAAATGAGGTATGGGACCTACTCAAATGTTTTAATGCATTTAATATTATTTCAATTCCAAGATTTAAAAATGCAGCGGCTGACTTATTAGCCACATCAGCTGCTAGGCTTGTGCCTACTAATAATCAATGTTTCGTTGAATTGATTTTCAGGCCCTCGATTCCTGATATGATTACCAACTTACGAGTGTTCGACGACGATCAACAGATTATAGAATGCTTAACCAATGACGAGGTATTTAAAGGAGCAATTATAGATGATGAAGAACATCAGGCCGAGCTGAAGTATGATAATTTCATCCCTAAAGGAGTCAGAACCTTAGAAAGAATGTTCGATTTAAATGAAAAGTTCAGAAGACCAGCAAACGTGAAGACTCACAGCTCATCTCTACAATACGAGCTGATAAATTTAGTGACTGAGGCAAATCCTAAATATGTGAATCTTGGCAAATGTTGTTCACCAGCAGAAAGAGATAAGTTCATCAGTCTTTTTAATCAATATAAAGATGTGTTCGCCTGGACTTACGCAAATTTAAAGACATATGACACCAGCATCACCCAGCATGTTATCCCAATCAAAGTGGGCGTCAAACCTTATCAGCAACCTTTAAGGAAAATGCACCCCAAATTGGAACCTCTGATCCAGAGTGAAGTTAAGAAATTATTGGATGCTAGAATCATTTTTAAGGTCAGACACTCTGAATGGGTCTCAAATCTGGTGCCAGTGAGGAAAAAATCTGGGGAAATCAGGCTATGCGTGGATTTCAGGAATCTAAACCGCGCTTCAGATAAAGATAACTATCATGTGCCACCCATGGAGCAACTGCTACAAATGGTCTCAGGTTCTGAACTATTCTCGTTATTAGACAGTTTTTCCAGCAACAATCAAGTATTAGTAGCCGAAGAAGACAGATTGAAGACAACATTCATGACCAGATGGGGAATGGGCTTATCAACACTGGAGCCACATTCCAGAGGGCTATGGACATAGCTTTCCGCGGACTGATTGGTCGTAGTGCTGTAGTGTACCTTGATGATATTACGATATTCTCAAAGAGGAGAGAAGAGCACGCGTTTCATTTAAGGCAGATTTTCGAACGCTGTCGGAAATATGGCATCTCACTCAATCCCAAGAAGTGTGTGTTCGCTGTTACGGAGGGTAAGTTGCTGGGTCACGTAGTATCAAAGAAGGGAATCTCTATTGATCCGGAAAGAATCAAGGCCATTGAACAGATCCCCTTGCCCCATAATAAAAAGGGGATGCAATCTTTCATGGAAACCATAAACTTCGTACGAAGATTTGTGCCAAATTTCGCCCAAATTGTCAAACCGCTGCAGCAAATGGTGAAGCAAAATGCACAATTCAAATGCACCGAAATTGAGAAGAATGCATTCAGCAAGATTAAAACTGTCGTTGCACATGCACCCTCCTTAAAAAGCCCAGATTTCGATAAAGATTTTATTTTATATACTTTTGCATCTGATGATTCGTTAGCAGCTGTGCTTACTCAAAAAGAAGATGGCGGGGATGAATTCCCAATATCTTTCATGAGCACTGGTCTACAAGGGGCCGAATTAAATTACCCAGCTATCGATAAACAAGCTTATGCAGTATTCAAAGCAGTGAAACAATTTAGGTCCTACATATTAAAAAATCGAACCAAGGTGATCGTCCCATACCCAGCTGTGAGGTCCCTTTTTGTACAGAAGGAGTTAGGCGAAGAAGGGGCAATTGGGTAACAGCCCTTCAAGAGTATGACCTTGAATTCAAGCCAGCTTCTATAGTTAAAGGGCATTTGTTGTGCAAATTAATGACTGAAAATGGGAACAATGAAGAACACGCCTGGGAAGACGAGGCTGAATTACATTTGATGGATGTATGTCCTTTGTTTACAGCTCCCGAATCTTGGTATAGAGACCTCGTGCATTACCTGCAGGCAGGGTTGTTGCCAGAACATTGGAATTCTAAGCAAAGAAGAGCGCTACGTCTCAAATCAGCCTCCTTTCAAATTGTTGAAGGAGTATTATTCAGAAAAAATTACGACGGGGTTCTGTTTAGACGCTTAGAGAAAGAAAATGCCACGAAAGTAATGACACAGTTACATGACGGGCCTGCTGGAGGGCATTTTTCAGGAGATACTACAGCTCACAAAATTCTCAGAGCCAGTTACTATTGGCCCACGCTTTTTAAAGATGCACACGCCCATGTCAGGAAATGTGACATTTGTCAAAGGTGTAGTGGAAGACAATCTAAAGCAGCCGCACCATTGAAGCCTGTAATGATCTCGGAACCGTTCGAGCAATGGGGGTTGGATATTATTGGGGAGATAAAGCCGAACTCTTCCTTACAACACAAGTACATTCTGACCGCTACCGATTACTTCACTCGCTGGGTCGAAGCCATCCCGCTGTGCAAAATAAATGAGGACGCGGTCATCAGCTTCCTGCAGGACCATATTATGACCAGGTTTGGAGTTCCAGTTTCTTTAGTCTTTGATAATGCTACTTACTTTTCATCGATTAAATTAACTGCTTTCGCTCATGAGAAAGAAATAAAGTTGCATTATTCTGCTAATTACTATCCACAAGGAAATGGCCTGGCTGAGTCTACTAACAAAAATCTGATTAGAATTTTAAATAACACTGTAATAGAAAACCAGAGGAGTTGGCATTCAGCGCTACCAAACGCCCTTTGGGCTAATAGAGTCACCCCCAAGTCTTCAATAGGAGTGTCTCCGTATACCCTTCTGTATGGTAAAGAAGCCATTCTTCCCCCCAATATCATGCTACCCTCTTCCATAATGGCTCAAGAGTCCAGAGGGTCGGATGATGAAGTTTTGAAAATAAGGATAGATAATCTCCTGAAACCAGAAGAGGCTCGATCTAAAGCCAGAGAGCGCTCTAAGCAGCAGCAAGAGGTCATAAAGAGATGGTTCGACAAACATAAGGCAGGAACAAAAAACTTTGAGGTGGGAGATTTGGTTCTCAAGTGGGATCACCCCCATGATGAGAAAGGAAAACACACGAAGTTCTAGCAGTTGTGGGTAGGTCCTTTCCAGATTGCGGCAAAACTTGGCCCTTCCACTTATAAGTTACAAGATTTGGAAAGGTGGGAAGAGAACTTACCAGTAAATGGTTTGGTTCTCAAGCCTTATTTTTCATGAGTTTCATTTGTCTTCTTCTTCTATCTTGTATATAAATAATCTGGCTTGGCCGTCTTTTGAGTCTTTGAGTCATGAAGTTTAGTTTTGTTTTAGTTTAAATTTTCTGTTTGATTTCAATAAAAGGAAGCAAGCTTTGGTTGCATGGAGGGCATTAGAATTCTGGACTAATCAAAATCCTTGATTATAAGACTGTGTATTATGGTTTTATCTGATAGAATTTCTTCTAGTTTAGCAGTTTTCCTAAATGGCTATGTACGCATTGAAGTCCCGCTTAATCCCTATAAAGTAGCTCAAGATTAAAAGGTCTGGAATACTATTTAGAGGCTCCATCCATCTCACACTTAAAAAAGTCCTAGAGGGTGACAACAAAAGACCCATGGAATGGAAGCAAGGTAAACAGTATATTATATATAAATGAACCCATGCCAAGAATTGAAAGCCAAAAGGCTAAGAGTCGTCAAAACTCCTAAGAAAGCAATATGTATCAAAACAAAGTACTAAATCATATGAGTATAAAATTGCCAAAAGTTCTTCTCCGTCCGTGAGCTGAAAATTACATACATCTCTCACAAAAAAGGGCACTATGGATAGAGGAGTCTGAATGAAAAATTCAGAAAGAAAGGCATGAGGAGAACTCAAAAGGACGAAAAGTCCAAAAGCACAAAAAAGGTGCAAAATGGCATGGGAATGAGGAACAAACAAATATTTATGTTTACCATATGTTACGATCCTGTGTTGTCCAAGCTGGAAGCTACTCGAAGACACAGACAAAAATGAAACTCTTATTCCTGGCCTCGAAAGAGTTATCTTGACTTTGAAATCTTGGTTTCCATTTTCCTAAATTGGACTACCCTCAATGATTAAAAGTACATATATCTGCCATTTGGGAAATCCACACATCTAGAAGAATTCAACATGTTGGTCTTATTGTTAAACAGTCTGTTACTTAAGAAAGAGATTGTCCAGAGATCTAGGTTCACCAGGTAGTCGCCAATTGTTGCAGCTGCAACTGTTTTTTTCCCAAATTTCTTAAATTTTGCTCCCCCCCTCATGATTTAGCGTTGTTTTTAATCGTTGGATCCTTGAACCTTTTTGGTCGTGCTTTAATTTTGGATGATTTTCGGAGAGGAACTCTCGTCCTGTTTCAGAAATTGTTTGTGTTGGAAATCGTTGCGGGTCGCAAATGTTGAAGTTTGGTTCTTGTTAGTCAAAGATGAGTTCTTTGAAAAACGTTGTTTCTAAGGTGAAAAGGTTTCACTCGTTGCCGAATTTTAAAAGTTTTTTATCACTTAGCACTTGTATTTCTCAGTTTGATCGGAGGCTCTTGTCTGTTTTTCTTTCGCCGTTGCGGCTCCCAAATCGGCTAAACACCCGATGTGTAAGCGCCCCGCCCATCGATGCGTGTCGGCCTTCTAATCACATGTTTATAACTTTTTTGCTTCCGCCGTTGCGGCTCCCAAACCAACTAGCTACCCGAAATGAAAAGCGCTTCGCCACCAATGCTGGTCGCCTGTCCGTAGTCTTTTTCTTTTCCGCCGTCGCGGCTGTGCGAAGCACTTGGCTTTCGATGTCGTTGTCTTTCCAACTTCCGATTTGAAGTTTTCCCGCCTTCAGCTTAGGTCTTAACTCTTCCGACTCCGACGTGCTTAAGTGTTTCGCAGCGTCCATCGCCTGTTAAAGCCCGACTATGCGGCTGTGGGTAGGTCTACCCTGCTGTGTTAGCAGTAATGCAACGCATGATCTTTCTTGTTGAGCAGCCGTTTGATTGATAGAATTTAACGTTTTGTTTAAAATGCAATCCCAACGAATGATGCACATTGATTGATCGCAGGTGGACTCAAGGGACTGTTGAGGTGACCATAGCTCGAAGGCATAGCTTGACAGTTTTGACAAAGATCAAACCAAAACCGGCAGGGTCGCAAAGAGGACAAGCGAAGGAAAAGACAAAATGAATAGCGACAAAGGCACAGACCCGAAAGATCTGTCCGTTAATAGTCAGATCATGAATGCGTACAAAAAGATAAAAAGAAAGGATTCGAAACGTTTGAAGAGACCGAAAGGTCACACGTTTTGGGGCAGCCCAAACGATCTGCTGTTGTAGTTTAAATATTTGAAAGTTAGAACTTACGAGGGCTTTTTCCCACTCAAAAACTCGTAAACTATTGCTTGTAAGAGGAACTATTTCGTTTTACAAACCAGAGACTGCAAATTTTGCCTGTTGGAGAAAGTGCTATGTGGAATGTATCAATGTGATTAAATGAGCAATGTTGAATGTGAACTATTTCGTTTTCAACTGTCTCATTAGCTGTAAGAGCATTCTAACTTCTTGAACCTATGTTCTTGTCTGAATGTTCTTCAGTACATTTATGATTTTTTTTCCACTATGAGTAATGGGAGTTTTAACTGTTGATAAGCTATCTTATCATGTATACTTTTTTCATGTTTATATGTTTGTTTATAAGAACAGCTATCTGTGATTTACCATAACACATGGACAGTGATGCATTACTCATGAATTAATATCCAGCTCTCTAGAGATAGTTTAGTTAGTATTTATTTCCTTGCATATATGATTTGGATGCTTGTGAGTTCTAAGACGAGAGGTAAGAACCTGCGCATCACATTGTGACTACTCGCTGCATCCTTATCACCCTGCATTGTTAATTAGGCACGTGCATATCATACATTAAGTCAAAAATACAAAAAAACATACACGGTTGACCGGGCCGCAACCAGTAAAACCTTTGTTTTGTTACTTGACCTACGGTAGCCGGACCGCAAACCGGACGGATTCCCTACACCAAACAGTCACGGGCTAGTTGGGAACGTTGACTGGGGAGAATCCCTTGTTGATGTTGCCTACGAATTTCCAGGCCTCAACAGTTTAGAAGACACGTCATCATTTTTCTTAGGGACAACTTTAGATTGAGACCGAGTAATCACATAATTGCCATATCCAACTTCCTTTACACTATGAGGTTACATTTGTTCATGCTAGAAATGAGGACCATCGGACTCTAGATAATCGACTTTATACTGCTGAGCTAAAAGGGCGAAAGTTAAGAGCATTTCACTCATTGCGGTTGTAACTTTCGCAGGGAGTACATAATCAAAATCAAGTTCTTCATAGAAATCCATGTCTTTTGAGAAACTTAATCAGGTAATTTGAAGGTTATACTCGTCTGTAGGTCCCTCATGCGAGTCGCATTGTGGGGTCGCCAGGTGAATGAATTGCTATGTTCACCGAAAAAGTAAATGTCGTAGAAGAGACCAGTAATAAAACGTAGTGATTGTCCAAAGTTAACTAACTGAAATGCAATTATTAGAATTAAACCAGATGTGATATGAATGATAAGAAGTTAAAGCATTCACAGACACTGAAGGTGCATAGAATGAACCAAGGTAAGCCTCTACCTCCCCGGCAACGACACCAAAAATGTTGGCAAAGAGAACGAGAGTAGAGCTTAAGGATAAATGTCGAACCAAGGTAGGCCTCTACCTCCCCGGCAACGGCACCAAAAATGTTGGCAAAGAGAACAGTAGTAGAGCTTAAGAATAAATGTCGAACCAAGGTAGGCCTCTACCTTTTCCGGTAACGGCTCCAAAAATGTTATCACGAATCTTGTAGTTTCCCCGTAGAAAAATCCTATACAGGATGGCAAAGGGGAAAGGCAACCAGAGTCGTGACCTAAGAATACCCCAACCCCCAAATGATGGAATGGTTGTCACGTCGGTAGAGATATCCTTCTCTTTACGCCACTAAAACCCAAGTGACAAAGAGGGAGTCCCAGACCTATCCTAGAAGGAAAGACCTAAAGCTAAATCACCAAATCAAACTAGAAACATAGAATACGTAAGGTGAAAGATGTAAACCCTAGATCTAAGGATGAAGCCACAATTTAGGGAACGCTCGAGTGGAAAAGGGTTACAAATGTCAGTCATATCACTTAAGTTAATTACCAAGTGAATTTTTGGATTTGATTGCAAGATCCAAAATTTGTGTGTTAATTGAAATGATCAAACTTGAAACCCTAGAGGGATTCGAATGTGATTAAGAAAATTCCCTAGGTGGGGTTTGCTAATGAATTAAGGCTTTTAACACACTTAGTTTATTGCTTAGATGAGAAGTATGACAATGTATGAGATCCAAACAAAACCAGAAACACATAAAACTCAGAAAATCACTAGAAAGACAAAGGGGGGTGATTTTTCTAGGGGATCAGTGCCACAGAAGGATGGGTAAATCGAGTCCAATGATGACGCCTAAGAGGGAATTTGGTTTTTGGATAATGGCCATCAAAACCCAAATCTCCAAATTTTGATTTTCTAAGTGAAATATGCCTCATTGAATTTTCCCACTTTCTAGAAGAGCGTTTTTTGTGAAATTTGTTGATGGGCAGTACATGAAAAATTAAAACAGAGAGAAAGAAGGTGAGAAACTTACCTAGAATCCGTAGATACCTTCCTAGATGGCAAGGCTTGCTTCCTCATAGATCAAATGAGAAATCTGGACAAGATCTTAATGAAAACGCTTTGTTGAGTGACCCTAGTGTCCTCTCTACCTGCCACACGAAGGGAAAACCAATAAGTAATGACAAGCAAATCGGGATCTGCAAAATAGAAGCGAAGAGTCATAAAGAAATAATCACTCCTTGTTGAAACCCAATTTAAAGTCGGACATCAGGGTGAAGCTTCACCAATGCATGACTTCTCCAAATCGCCTTCTTTGCCAGCAAATCGAAGTGGATTTAAAAGATAGAAAAAAGCTATGCTGGAATAACTCAGTGCAAGTGAGAAACCGTTTCAATCATTATCACATTCATTCATCTACAGATACACAAGTATTGAATCCCAGAAAAATATCTTTATTCAAAAGTTCTAATGCCAAAGCTCATGGTTTACAATGGGGTAGTCTCTTCTTTATACAGCTTTTGAGAGACATGTTATCCACTAATTTTGCAGTTAGTGGATTTTCGGTGAGCCGCCAGAGTATTGAACAAGTACACTTGTTTATGATCAGATTTCAGAAGTCCGCCAGCCTCTTTCTGGGAGTCTGTTCAAAAAATTTTGTAATCAAGGTTCATACCCCCTTAGAAAAATTGTAAAAAATGTCCTAGCGTTTAATTTTTTATAAAAGGCTCGGCTTCCTTGACTTGAGCATCAAGTCGACTAGCCCATAGTGTTTTTTCCCTTGGTTATTATTTGTTGTTGAACAAACGACTAATAATTTCTGAGTTTTTCACTCACACCTCCAAAGTTGGGGTAGTTGTCTTGGTGTTTCGGCCTTAGGAGGTTATTAGAGCCTTCGTGTCAGTGTTTTTCAACATGTTAGGCATTCCGATTGAGTCATATGAACATGTACTAGGTCTCCCTAGAGTTTCGTTGGATTCCGAAAAAAATATTTTTTTTCTGTTTTTCAAGTCATTTTTAATGGTTTAAATGGAAAAATTCAAAATGTAAAAAGTATGTGATCCAGAGTCCGTTTTTGGCATTGTAGGACTCATTTTCAAGCCCGGAACAGCATCTTTACCCCATGGGCCACTTTCACTAGGTTTCAGCCGGCCGAAGCATCCCTAAAGTCATCATTCAGCTAACAGAGCATCAAAGTAGCATTTAAAAAGCTAAATTTGCACAAAATGCACTAAAGTCCAAATATTAAAAAGTCAAATTTAATATTTTAATGGTGGGGATGACTTGGCATGTGGTCTAAATTGATTTACGACTCTATTCCACATAATATGAGTTAAGAACTTTGGATAAAAGAATTGAAGTTTGAATAATCTCATAGGGGGTGACGTGAAGCATGAGGACTTGCGCTAATGAGGTTTTAGTGATGAGTGGGATGGTAGGGACCCATCCACACTCATAGTATAATGTTAAACCATGATATCGTATCATTCCAATACATGAAGGATAGAGGTGACGTCAACCCAAGATTAGAGCTCGCGCTGGCTTGTTTGGTGGGCTCTTCCCTTATTTTATGGCCATCACATGCCTCGGCTCCCATCGACTCAATGTTAAGAAATAAATCAACCCCGAGCTTCATCTTCTATGAAGGATTGCGCCCTCAATATGTGCTCACGTCAACCTTATGTGGAGAGTGCTCATTCATGGGTGAGGTTTCCAAGAAGCAATGTGCACTCCAAGCTGGATTTGATTGGATCATGATAGGAATTCGATTTGATGACTATCTTATTGGCTCCCTCTTGGGCCAATTCGAATTAGGGTTTAGGTTGCTTGTTTTGTTATATAAGAGAGTCATTTTGCCTCTCTTTGGATGGAGATTTGCGCATAGAAACTATGGAGAATTTCTATTGTAAAATTTTGCTTAAGATTTAATAAAAATTGATGACTTTGGAGGTCAATGTGGAAGCTCTTTGTTTGCCATGATTCATCTTGTGAGGTGATACCATTCTTCGCTCCCTTCTCTCTTGATTCTGAAGTATTTGATTTTATGATTGTTGAAGGCTAACAATCTAGCACTATATCTTAATTTTTGGAATTATTGAATTGTCTTTATTTAACAAACCTTGGCTCCTTGTTGTCACATTTGTTTCTGATATCTCCTCATGCTTCAAAGTACCTCCCTCTTCTGTATCAAAAAGTGAGACACAGTCCCATAAAACCAGAGCCTCATCCTCTTGTTTTTCTGTGAATTTATTTCCCTTTTCCTCCTCATCATCAGCTTCTGTTAGTTTAGAGTCCAATAGTTGATTCATTACTACTAATGTAATCGAATTGATCCATTGGGGATAATTTTTCTCAGAATGAGGCTGCTGATGAAAGGTGCAAAAATTATCCATCCCTACCTCCGTTAAATTCATTGATGCAGGACTATGTGGAGGAGGCTTAGATTGATTGTTGTCCTCTCTCCATTTATAGCAAAGCTTATAAGATTTCTGAGCTTCTTTTTCCTTTTCCAAATCTATTATTATGTTAGATAGTTTCTGCATCATTTTCAACATTCCTTCAAAGTCATATGACTGCTCCTCTTTAGGCTTAGACAGTAATAAGGCTTTCTTACCAAAAGTTTTTTCTCCCGACTGCTCAGAATAATCTTCTATGCTCTCTTTTTCAGCTTCTACTCTCTCGGCTTCTTCATAAGTTTCTGACAACGTAGGTTTGACTTGCATCTTAGCAAACATGGCCAAGTCAGGCCCTAGAGCTGAAGTATAGTATTCGATCAGAACCTTATCAGACAGTTTATCAGTTGCAGAAATATTCTTAAGATAAGCATCAAACCTTTGGGTGAAACTATGCACTTTTTCTTTTCTTTCTTTCTTTAAAGCGCACAACCCTTTCATTAACATTGCATGAGTTTTTTGGACTGCATACTTACTTCTAAATATTCTTTCAAATGTATCCCAATCTGTGATTGAGTTTGCAGGCAGAGCAAAATACCATGAGGCTGCTGCTCCTTTCAGGGTATGCGAAAACAATCTGCAAACTACATCTTCATGTTCTCCAGCCCTTAGTCCTTCTATAGCCAAGTAAAAGCTTTGCAAATGATCATCTACCAAAATCTTTTCACTTGGGTCAAACTTGGGCAGCATTTTCTCAAAAGCCTGAGGTAAGTCATGTAAACGGGGTGCCAGGTTTAAAGGTGACCTAGCCCTCCAAGCAGGTGGTGGATTCGGTGGGTTGGGTGGCTGATTTGCATTCACGTTTGCCATGAGCCTGGGTGGAGAATGAGGTGGTGAGTGAACAGGGGTATGAACAGGTGAACAGTAAGGTGTATCTGGGCCCACTTGACTCAAAGGCTGAACAACTTCCTGTAAGGTTGTTTCTACCAGTTCTTCAAAATCTCCAACCAATGCTGCGTCTTCCAATATAGTACGATCTTTCTTCTTATATTCTCTTCTGGGCAAGACAGGAATAATTGGTAATCCTCCAATCTTCTTCACATATGCCCTAGTATGTCTTCTCAGATCATTAACTACTTCGTTATCGACAGAATACAGATACTTTTTACCCTTCTCTTCAGAAATTGGATTGGGAGACAAAATGCCAGTGAATGTTAGGTTTTGCAAGTGCTCTTGGTAATTTTTAAGAGTTTTTAACAGTGGTCTTGCTTTAGGGTGTCAACAAAAAGGTTTATCAAAGTCGGGAGACTCTTCTAAGTTGCCTCCGTTGAAGACATGTCGGGCTCGCCCAGTATCCCAAGCTGATATTGTCAAGTGACCTGCTAGCCAAGAATCTATGACAACGAGAGGTTCCGGCGCCTCTACTAGGAAGTACTTTAGAAGAATCCCTACAACGTCGGTGCGTTGGTTACCGGGTGTTTAAGTGTTATTAGGTTACTCTTGTGGGGTTTAAAGATCCAGTGCCATTTCTGGGTACTCCGATCTGAAATCGGTCAGAGCATACTCCGGCAAGGAGGGAAAAGAGTTAATTAATTAAAGGGGTGTGTGTTGAAAGTTTTATTAAATCGGTTAATTAAAACTCTCCGATAGAGAGCGCTCTTGACCTTGTCTTATGACAAAGGTTCAAGAGACTTAATTAATCTAAATGCCTAATGCAAGGATGTGGAAAACTAATGATGCTCTCCAATAGAGAGTGCGCTTGACTTGTGTTACTGCAAGTTCAAGAGTCTTACTTAGTTTGTTAAGCTAGAATGAAAGAAATAAAACAATAACAATCTAACTACCTAAGAGTCTCTTTCAGGCTTTTTAGGGCCCTAATCGAGAAAGCAAAGAGATAAGTATACAAAAAAAACGGAAATTGTACAATGCTTAAATAAATAATCAAATCAAATATTTTTCTTCATTTTTCATGTATGATAAACTAATTAGCAAATAAACTATCAAGTTAAAAAGGAAAACTTCTAAAAATTATAAACTACTCTATCCTTCTTTCAGCAAAACATGAATCAAAGCATGAAAATGGGAGACTATACAAGCTTCCCCCAAACGGGGGAACAGAGGTGTGGGAGCCGTAATCCCACTTGCTTTTTATTAATTTGGTTACAATGCTTTCCTTTTTCGCTACTCTTTTTGCTTCATTTTCTTTGATCCTGAAAGGTCTTCGGAGCAATCTGTAGAAGGAGAAAAGAAGAAGAGGGAATGTATAGTTTTTTAGGGCTTACTTCTTCAAATTTTGCCAACATTTCCACTGTACCTGTCACAAAAGTAAAAAATCAGCAAGCATGTATTGTTAGAATATGGTAGGAAAGACAATGCACAACAACAAAAAAAATTGAAAAATTTTTTTGAGAAAAAATTTTATACTTAGAAAATTTTTTGGATTTTATGTGCAAAACATAAAACTTTTCCCTAGATCTAGCAAAAGGCCCTAAAAACAGATCTGAAATAATAGAGATTTGAAGTTTAGATCTATTTTATGAGCAAGTACAAAATTTAAAGAAGAAAGGTAGAGAAGTAGGTTTTCTTGTGGATGGAACACAAGAGATGGAGGAAGACTCCAGCTTTTTTTCGAATGGGAAGAGATCGATCTTGTAGGCCCTGCAATTATAAATTGTTAAATGGTAGGTTGCTTGAAGCTTGGGTTGGATGTAGCTGAACTCGCACCCTTCTTCAACCTGTGACTTGCTAATACCAAAACTCAGATACAAGTGATATCATATATATGAAAAGTAAGCAAAGGAAACTCAATCGAAATCAATACTACGTATAACTAACTACTCATATTCATCACGATTAGAACCTACTTTGCATAAATAACTGAATTGAAACTACAAACAGCTAATCTATCGTGCCAATAGTGGCCCTCTTGAGCTTAACATATAACTAGATCTCATTCAAGTAAAAAGAAAGAGTAAAGGGTTTAGGAATAGTATCACCTCAACCATAGAACATTCACCATATGCAAAAAGAGATGGACCTCCAAAGTCAAAAATCTTATTAATCAAATGTAAGCAAAGCTTATTACAATTTTTGCAGAGTAACTCCAACACAAAAGTTCCATGATAATAGAGCTCAAAGAGCCTCTATTTATACAAAGAGAGAAGGCTAAAAACCCTAAAACCAAACTAAGAGTAACACTGGAGTAATTGAATGAACTCAACTTGATGATATGGAGTTGAACTGAGTTGCAACTGAGTGTTGAAGTAATGAGGGGGGGTGAGGTGGCTCATCCTCCCTCGTAATGATCACCCAACCAATAAATAACCCACACCTCAACCAAAAACAGATTTGACCAAAGAGGGCAAATTTCTGACTGATAGTTCAACTGCTACACTCCGATACTTGATCTGAAACTAACCGATATTGATTGGAATCATCATAAATGCTCCGTGCCATGTCATTTAGCCTTTTATTTTATTCAATTTGGTTTATTTTGGAGAGTTTTTTATTTTCTCCAAAATATTCATTTTTAATATTTTAATTAATAATTTCTCCGTAAATGACTTTTTTGAGAAATTATTAATTATGAGGCTGAATGATTTTTTGAAACTTGGTGTTAGCTGGCTGGCTGATCATGAATGATCTTTGGCTTAAGGTTAGAGCCTTCACTCACTGCAAACGGACCCCGGATGGCTGACTTATTACAAATTGAATTTTTCCATTTAAATTATGGAAAAATTTAATTAAAAACTTAGGAAAAATTAAAAAATTAAAAAATTAAAAATTTGACGCGTCCAGTAGAAAAAATTTCAATTTTTAAATGAGGGTCCTAGTGACTTAGGACATGACCATGCTCTATTCTAACAATGTATAGTAGGTTTATATATACTCAGTTGGGCTCTAATAACCCCCCAAGGCCCAGAATTCAAAATCAGGCATTCCAGCATCGGAGGATGAGGGACAAAACCTCGTCAATTATACTCGGCTATAGGCAAAGCATAATTGTCAAGGGCAAAAAACTCCCTGGAATACCTTAGTTGAGATTCTACGTCTTAGGAGACCGAACCACTCAAAATACCCTACTAGCACATTTTATTACAAACCCGACGAGGCCATGGTCAAAATTATTCAAAACAAAAACTGACTAGCCAAAACTGGCTAGACACAAAGGCGGATCATCTGATATACTGGAATCAAACATTTATCATATTTGTCAACTGGCAGCTCATCATCTAATCCAAATATGGTACAAATAAGTGGATAACAGTCACAATGTGATGCGCAGGTTCTTACCTCTCGTCTTAACTCTCTCGCATCTAAACCACACACAGCAAGAAAAAACTAAAACTAACTATCTAACCTATCCCTAAGGAGCAAGATTATTATTCATCAATGAGTAATGTATTTTGTGCATGCATTAAGAAAAATCACAGATAGCTGTTACTTATTTCAAAACACATGAACATTTATAGATATATGAACAACCAGATAGCTAATTGTTTATGAACAGCATTCATTACTCATAGTGGAAATTTCATAGAATAAACTAAAGCGCATTCATAACAAGAACATAGGTTCAAAGAGTTAGAACGATCTCACAGTTAATGTATAACAGTTGAAAACGAAATAGTTCACATTTAACAAATCCATAGCACAGCATTTGAAACCTTCCACAAAGCTTTCTCCAACAGGAAAATTGTAATTTCTTTATACAAAAGCAAATAGTTCTTCTTACATCATACTCTCACAAATCTATCTGGGAAAAAGTCCCTCTCTACATCTAACTCTCCTATACTTATACAAAAAAGCAAAACTTTTAGGCTGCCCCCAAATGACTCTTAGGCTTCCCCATCGTTTCAATTCCCAAAATTCATCCTATAGTGAGTCCTCATACAATATATTACATTTAAAACAAAAATTTAATAGAGCACTTTATGAAAAGGGCCCCGCTTGATCATTGATGAACTTTTTCCACGCTTGGGCCTCAGCTACTATGCTTTCAAAATATGAAGGTTCCAGAAAACGGATGTTTATTTCATATTTTGCAGCCTGATTCTTAACCACCTCTATTCTTCTTAACTCAAACGTAGCTGATCTTCAAGTAAATGGATGCTGACTAATGAATGAGTTGTTGCATTCTTCAGGATCTGCTCATCTAGATCCTTGACTTGTTGAATTTTCTGCTTATCTTCCCGGTACCTGCTCTGTAACTGTTCTATGAACAGCTCATGTTCTGGTAATGCATCCAGTCTTTGTTCTACAGCAACTTGGCATCTGTTGTAGGTGACCAGCACCCTTCTGCAGTATTCAGTACAGGCTCCTCTCGTTTTCTTCACAGTGTTCTTGAATTTCTCTGCAGTATTTATTGCAAATTCTAATAAGTCGTAATCCTGCTTTAAGCTATGTCAATCTCTAGCAGGTAGTTCTGCAGGGGTTTCTTCGTTCGTTTCTAACCAAACTATTCTTCTTGTCAGGACTTCCAAAATATCCTAAGATCTATCCACAAAATATGAAGTAGTGTCCAGGATTTCTTCCAACCTGCTATCTATCTGTAAGAGATTACACCTTTCTTCTTCAATAGACATTTGCAGTTGGTGCATTCTTCTTCGTTGAGCTAGGACATGCTCCTTCACAGGCTGGATATCAGTCTTCTGTTCATTGCCATCCTTCAGTGATGCTGTTAATAAAGCAATCTGTCCCTCAAAACCTGCCACCTGCACTTGATATTGCTTTTCCCTTTCTTCTGTGGTGACCATCTGTGCCTCCAACTCAACAATTTTGCTCTGCAGCTAGTCCTTTTCTGCTCTCAAAGTTTCATATGATACTTTGAGGTCATTGTTCTCTGTCTTCAACCCTTGATACTCTAGCTACAACTTCTGTAGTTCTGCTAGACTATTCTGAGCATCCCTTTCATTTTTCTCTACTGAGACTTCCAAGGCCATCTTGCTTGCCTGCAGAGTTTGGCATTCTATCTTCGAAGCCCTTACTTCATTATGTATATCCTCAAATTTTCTCTTTAACTTGTTACCTTCATCCCTCTCATTTTTTAGAGTTTCCTTTAATTGTGCTGCATTTTTCCTTGACTGCTCAAGGTCTGTCATAAGTCTATCCACATTGTCTTCAGTGGCCTGGGTTAATGCCACCCCAACTCTGGTTATCAGTCATGGATCTGCATCTGTCCCATGCACCAAAGTTTTATCAGTAATCATCATACCAGATTGTCCTCCTGTTTCGACTTTTTTCTCAGTTCTCTTGACAATCCTCTTTTTCTCCTTGTAATAAAAGATGGTGCTGAAATCAGGAACCTCTTCTCCTTCCTTCTGCATAAAAGGTATCAAATTCAATCCAAAAAAAACAACCTGTTCTTGGGTGCTGCCAGAAGTTGCAGCAGACTCCTAAGGGTCAGGATTGTCTTGTCCATGCCCTTGATCGGTATGCTCCTGTGCTTCTTGTGTATCTATTGGGTCAGTAGTTTGCTGGTCTTTCTTAGCTCCTACTAATCTCAGACCTTCACTCTCTTCTTGTTTTTTCTTCATCTCTTCATCTTTCTTCTTCTTCCTTTCTTCCTCTTCATTCCTTGCTGCTTCCTCTCCAGCTTTCTTTCTTTCTTCTTCTTCATTCTTTAACCAACTCTCAGCATCTTGTGCTAGCCTCCTAGCATCCTCTTCTTGGCATCCTCTTCTTCAACTTTCTTTTGTGCGGTTTTGCCTTTACCGCCCGCACTAGTGATCTTCTATTTAAATCTTCTCTTCAATGCAGTCATATTCTTTGCATTTCTGAAGATTTCTTCATCCTTGTCCCAGAAGTTTGTGTATTCAAAATGAACATTTGCTTCTTTGCAATGCTCTGCAACCTTATTTTGGGAGTCATTCCTATGGAATTTCATCTCCCCAAAGTGAAAGTGCTCCAACTCTTGTACAAATTCAGCAGTTTGTTTGACCTTTGAAAATTTGAACTTCCCAGCCGGAAAGATATGGCAGGATAGGCTGCCTTCTTATGTTCAAACAGGAAGCTTCCTACACCATCTAGATATACTTGCCTAACTGCTTCTTTATGTACCACATAATCAGTGGCGTACTTATGGAGTAAAAAAGGTGCCCTAGAGCAACCATACATTCTAATGTACATCCCCTCTTCAGTCAAATAATAGCTCCCATGTTCCTCAATGACTTTGAATGCCTCCTCGGACATACAATTGCGTTCTGTTAGGAAGATTAAAGTGTACAAATGCATAATGAAATGTTCACATATCTTTTATAGTGGCTATAATATTTGTGTCCCCAAAATAGTTTGTATGCAGTGTACACAGGGGTTCTGTCCCTGTCCCAATTGCACCTTAAGGCTGGAAATGACTGGGTACACAATATACAGTCCACTAAGATGGAGCTCATATAGAACTTAGACTTCTTATGGGACACCCCTCCCAAAGCTGAAGATATACAGGTTGAGAGGCTGTTAGACACTATGTTTGCCCAGTTGAATATGGTCCCCTGAGTGGCCACATAAAAAATAATGGGTATCCATCCCAACTTGAAACTTTTACCTTGAGCTCTCCCAAACACTCTATTCAACATCAGTGCTATAAACCTGTAAGGAGTCCGAAGAGTGGCTGTATCATATTCCCCTGATGGTCTGGTTCGAAAGTTCTTCCCAGGTATCATCATTCTCTTAACCGTTTCGACCAGGTCCAAATTTATCTCCTTCATCCAACTTTCAGTTAAGTATACTTGAGCAGGAGGTAGGTGATATGCCAGTGAGACATAACCAGGACTGTATGCAGCATAGCCCTGTTTGGCAGTATTTGCTAAGAACATTGTGGTCACATCTGCCCTAGGCAAGATCCTGCCGATCACCTCAGAGCATGGGAACAGCTCAGGTCTAGTGGCTACCTTCATCAGAGCAGATTTCTCGATGTTGGCATATATGGTTAGTTCTTCGAATCTTGCATCGGGCACATCCTAATTTGAAATCATCCGATATATCTCACCCCACTTGTAATTTGGTACTAACTCGGTAGTAGCTCTGGTATCTTCGTAGATGTATTCTACCTTAGTAATGATTTCCACATCTGGTTTTCTCTCAGCAATAGGAGCCTTCTTCTTTTGTCTTTTAGACATATCTCCTTTGAAGAAGTTGCCCTGTCATAGACCAAACATGTTCTTAGGCTATTGGAGCTTATAGTATAAAAACATTTACTTCCTCCATATGCATTCTCAACAAATAAACTATTAGAAAATTAATGCATAATCGACAGGCAAAAAGAACTTCTGCAAACTAGGTCTGAAAATTCCTAAGTCTGTCTGCAGCTAAGACATGACCCAGATAGCACATACATCGTTTAAACCGAAATGCATTCTAACTCTTCACCAAAACGAAAAACCCCTATCAGTGAGGCTAGTCTTCGAAAGTGTGGCCCTATCCGGAAATTCCAATCTGACCGAAAATCAAACCCTCCGACGTCCCAGAAAAATAGGGTAAACCCACGACGACAAGAGAACTGAAAACTCCCTCCCCGGATGGCCATAAGCAAACCCACAAAAAACGGTGCAGACGGCACGGCGTAAGGCTTGTCTGCACCAGCTACCTAAACTTTCGGACCGGGATCGAGTTTTCATAACGGCTTACAAACAAGCTCAAGAAAACCCCCCCACTGCAAATACTGTCAAACCGACTGATACCTTACGCCGTAAGGATACAAAATGATACTTAGACGGCCAACTACCAAACAGCGGGAAAAACCTAACCAAGGGAACACCCTAGTTCCTAAAACGACTCATAAACTCAAGAGAAAGGAGAAACCATGGTTGGCTTACCTGGCAAACAAGTTGCAGTCAACGTAATGATCCAATACTTCCACGGCAGCACCCCAAACGAGCGAGATCCAGACAACCAAGCACGGATGCACAGTCGACTCGACAAGGACAGAGCAAGCGCGAGTTCACAAGGGTAATAATAAAATAATACCTCATCCCAATATATAGACCTCCCGATGAAAAATGTTGGCAGGAAAAACCTTCATCAATGTGCTAAATAACTAAGCATCGGGCGATTAATTCACCAAGGCGCCGCAACGGCGAGAGCCATATAGCCTAAGGGTTTCGTGGAAAAACAAAACATCGGCGAAATAAACACTAAAAACTGCAGCATCGGAACTCGGAACCACTACAGCATCAGACGACTAGTTCAATGAGGAGCCATAATGGCGGAAGTCACATGGACTAAGGGTTTCGCAGACCAGAAAACATCGGCAAAAATCAGAACAAACCATCAACGAATGAAACAACTATATGTCGGATGATTAGTTCGCTAAGGAGCCGCAATGGTGGAAAATAATCAAACTACGGCTTTAGATCAAAGTCATGAAAAGTTCCGATAGCAAAGAGAAAACACAAAGTAATGACAAAGCAATAAAACAAGGAATTGGCAAGGGTAAGAACTAACCCGTCGGAACGTTTGCCATCTGTTCTCCGAAACGACGGCGACTTAGAAGCCTAATGCTCCGACAGTGATAAGCAAAACGATGCCGAAAACCAAAAAAAAACGAGGGAGATAAACCATCAACGAAAAACATGATTCCTATCGGGATGTTCATTAGTTAGCTTCCGCAACGACCGCTGGGTAGAGAACTACGGCCCCGATTCACTGTTCAATAAACTTTTGACAGCGAAAAAGGCAACTATCGACAAACCAAAAACTTCAAGTTCAAGTCGAACAAAGATAGTCATTCAACTTCTGAAAATGGTAAACAATGTACCTCAATTCAACCTCAAAAGATCCAAATTTGTAACAGACGACAACAAAGTTCAGCAATCCAAGACAAATCCAGGCAAGTTAAAATTAAAAGGAGGGCCCAAAATTTTAAAAAAATTGGGAAATAGTTGCAGCTGCAACAATTGGTGACTACATGGTGAACCCAGATCTCTAGACAATTTCTTCCTTAAGTAACAGACTGTTTGACAATAAAACCAACAAGTTGAATTCTTCTAGATGTCTAGATTTCCCAAATGGCAAATGTATGTACTTTTAATCATTGATGATAGTCCAATTTAGGAAAATGGAAACCAAGATTTCAAAGTCAAGATAACTCTTTTGAGACCAGGAATATGAGTTTCATTTTTTACCTCTGTCTTCGGGTAGCTTCCAGCTTGGACACCACAAGATTGTAACATATAGTAAACAAAAATATTCATTTGTTCCTCATTCCCATGCCATTTTGCACTTTTTGTGCTTTTGGACTTTTGTCCTTTCTTTTGAGTCCTCCTGCATGCCTTTCTTTCTGAATTTTTTTATTCAGGCTCCTCTATCCATGGTGTCATTTTGTGTGAGAGATGTATTTAATTTTCAATTCACGGTCGGAGAAGAACTTTCGCAATTTGTACTCATATGATTTAGTACTTTGTTTTGATACATATTGCTTTCTCAAGAGATTCTTGACTCTTATTTGCCTTTTGGCTTTCAATTCTTGGCATGGGATCATTTATATATAATATACTGTTTACCTTGCTTCCTTTCCATGGGTCTTTTGCTGTCACTCCCTAGGACATTTTTTAAATGTGAGTTGGATGTAAAGAAGAGCAGTCGGAGTTTCTCTATGATCAGTCCAAGTTGTATTTGAGTATTTGTAACGAGGACTTGGAGAAGCAGTGTAATGAAGAATCAGATGGGGTGCAACTAGCTGAAGCTTTTCCTCAGCCATATTCTTCACATATTGATGTTCCTTATGATTGCGAAAAAATTTTGGCTTACACATAGAGTTATCAACAAATAAGCCCTTTTGATTAGTATGTTGATCTGCCTCATCATACAGATTTTTACATCAGTCCTATCCAATATTGGATGGAAGAATCTTGCAAGCGCACCTACCAGTTTGGGTAGAAGTTCGACGACATTATTCATACCTATGATTCCCCATCCATCCCACCCATTCTGGATCATCACACAAGTTTGCATTTTCTGGAGATTGTGTCCTTACTTTCGCTGGTAACCAAAGACGAGGCAAAACTTTTTTATATTAATAAAATGCTTAGGTGGCTACACTAGATTTATGATTACACCTAACATTTTTTACATCATGCTTAGAGTAGGAAAATAGGCTCCTCAAAGTGAGCATTTTCTTTATGTACTTGGAAATAAATAAATTTTTAGTTAAGTTTTGCCATTCCCTTGAATAAAGCAACTTTTGCATCATTGGCTCTTTTTCATGAAGCTTGTGCTACTGAGGTTTTCTTGTCATCTTTTTCATGAAGCTTGTGCTACTGAGGTTTTCTTGTCAAGTTGAGATGCTTTTACAAGATATGGAAACCAGATATTTTGATGTTCTCGTATCCTCTCCTTGCATGAAAAACTAGATCGAGCACACGTCCCGTAGTTGGAGCCAGATGTTATCCATTAATTTTGCACTTAGTTGATTTTCAGTGAGCCACCAAAGTATTGAACAAGTACACTTGTTTATGCGCAGAGTTCAAAAGTCCACTAGCCTCTTTCTGGGAGTTTGTTCGAAAATTTTTGTAATACATGTTCATACCCCCTTAGGGAAATTGTAAAAAATGTCCTAGCATTTAATTTTTTATATAAGGCTCGGGTTCCTTGACTTAAGCATCAAGCCGACTAGCCCAGAGTGTTTTTTCCTGTGGTTATTATTTGTTGTTGAACAAACGACTAATAATTTCTGAGTTTTTCACTCATACCTCCAAAGATGGGGTAGTTGTCTTGGTGTTTCGGCCTTAGGAGGTTATTAGAGCCTTCGTGTCAGTGTTTTTCAACATGTTAGGCATTACGATTGAGTCGTATGAACATGTACTAGGTCCCCCTAGAGTTTCGCTGGATTCCGGAAAAAATATTTTTTTTCCGTTGTTTAAGGCATTTTTTAATGGTTTAAATGGAAAAATTCAAAATGTAAAAAATATGTGATCCTAAGTCCGTTTTCGACATCGTTGGGCTCATTATCAAGCCCGGAGCAACATCTAAACCCCAGGGTCCACTTTCACTAGGTTTCAGCCGGTGGAAGCATCCCGAAAGTCATCACTCAGCTAACAGAGCGTCAAAGTAGCATTTAAATGCTAAATTTGGACAAAATAGACTAAAGTCCAAATATTAAAAAGTCAAATTTAATATTTTCATGGTAGGGATGACTTAGCATGTGGTCCAAATTGATTTACGACTCTATTCCACATAATATGAGTTAAGAACTTTGGATAAACGAATTGAAGTTTGAATTATCTCATAGGGACTGACGTGAAGCATGAGGACTCGCGCTTATGAGGTATTGGTCATGAGTGGGATGGTAGGGACCCATCCACACTCATAGTATAATGTTAAACCATGATATCGTATCATTCCAATACGTGAAGGATAATGATGACGTCAACCCAAGATTACAGCTCGCACTGGCTTGTTTGGTTGGCTCTTCCCTTATTTTATGGCCATCACATCGCTCGGCTCCCATCAACTAAATGTTAACAAATAAATCAACCCCGAGCTTCATCTTCTATGAAGGATTGCGCCCTCACTATGTGCTCATGTCAACCTGTTGTAGCTGCAACTGTTTTCCCAAATTTTTGAAATTTTGGACCCTCCTTTTAATTTTTATCTTGCCTAAAATTGTTTGGATCCATGAACTCTGTTTTTGTTTTCCCTCTACTACAAGTTTGGATTGTTTTGAAGTCAATTGTTTTCATCCTTTTCGGAAAATTACTTGTGTCTGCAACTACTTTGGGTTGTGGAATTTAAAGTTTGATTTGAAAATGTTGCCCTTTGATCTGAATGATTTCTTTCATTGATATCGAAAGTCTATTTCTCGTTTTCGTCATTGTTTCGGAGGTGAAACAAACTTTTTTCATCGTCGCCCAGCCGAAAGTCTTTTGGAACTTAAAATTTTTAGTTTGGTTGTTCGAAGGTCATTTAAACAGTCCATCGAAGCCATATTTCCCTACGGAGCCTCCGTTCCGGAAGCTGAACAATGAATTTTCTGACGGATAGCTTTTTCTTTTCCGATGTCGTGATGTTATTATTTTGACTTGCTTTGCGTTATCGGAAGGGTTTTTGAGTATTGATCGAAGGGCTAGTTTCTTGTGTCACCGACACGGCGGTTGCATTGAGCTCATCATCACAAGCGTTTAGTCGTTGAAACTTCTGATTGCTGCAGTTTTCATTTGAAAGCGAAAGCCGTAGTTCTTTTGTCTTCCGTCGTTGCGGCTGCATAATGCACTAACCATCCGACTTATAGAGTGTCGACCGCCGATGTTTTATTTAATTGCGGAAGCCGTAGTCTATACATTTTCTGTCGTTGCGACGTCTTAGTGAACTAACCACCTGACGTTTGTGTCGTTTCGTTCGCCGACGAGGAGTTTTTTCCGTCCGATGCTTTAGTTTTTAGTCTTTCCGACGCCGATAGACTTAATGGTCTCGCGGAACTCGTGTTAATTAAACTATCCTGCCGATGCTTTAGTGATTTTTCCCACCGATGAGGGTTTTTCCCACCTGTTCTGTGTGTGTTTTTACCCTATCTTATGGGTGGCATAGGTTTCATATTCTTATCATTTTAAGGTTTTCGCGACGAGAGCGCAGTACAAGGCCTCATTTTGATGATTAGTTTTACTGTTAGTATGGTTTACGTTTTTTTTTAAAAGATGCAATCCGAATTAACAATGAATTTTTCGTTTTAACTGCAGACGGACTTAGAAGATTCTCCAAACCCAGTTTGATGATTACTGTTGCGAAGAATGACAAAGCAAAAGGAAGTTGGCTGAAAAGTGATAGGCAGAATGTTCTAAGATCAACGAGATCTTAAAAAGGACCAATGGATTACTAAGCAGAATTGATAGCAGCAGAGGACTAGGCTCGGAAATGGCTCATCAGTTACCAAGTCGATCCCTTTTTACAAAGTGCTTGTAAATCTTAATCTAAAATGTAACGTATTGTACAAATCATGAGCACTCACAAAGGAGAAAATTGTAAGATTAAACGGTTGGGGGAACCCCAAAGGTCACCCGAGGGGGGGCCAACCCAAAGGTTTTGTTGTTTGTATAAATATAGGAGAATTAGAGGGAAGGGACTTTTTCCCAGTTAGATTTGTGAAGACATATTGTAAGAAGAACTATTTTCTTTTGCAATAGATAATTACAGTTTGCCTGTTGGAGAAAGCTTGGTGGAATGTTCAAATGTTGTGTTATGGATTTGTTGAAAATGAACTATTTCGTTTTCAACTTTGTGTCAATTAACTGTGAGATCGTTCTAACTCTTTGAACCTATGTTCTTGTATGAATGTTCTCTGGTTTATTTTATGAAAATTTCCACTATGAGTAACGAATGTTGTTCATAAACAATTGGCTATCTGGTTGTTCAAATATCTTTAAATGTTCATGTTTTGAAAGAAGTATCAGCTATCTGTGATTTTTCATAATGCATGTACAAAATACATTATTCATTAATAAATGATAATCTTGCTCCCTAGGGATAGGTTAGGTAGTTAGTTTTAATTTCTTGCTGTGTGTGATTTAGATGCAAGAGAGTCTAAGACGAGAGGTAAGAACCTGCGCATCACATTGTGACCAGTCCTTGCATTCTTAATCAATCTGCATTTTAGATAGGCACTTGCATGTCATACTTAAAACTAAAAACACAAAGATATACACGGTGGACTGGGCCGCAACAGGTAAAACCTTTTATTTTTGTTACTTGACCTACGATAGCCAGACCGCAAACCGGATGGATTCCCTACACCAAACAGCCACGGGCTAGTTGGGAACGTTGACTGGAGAGAATCCCTTGCTGTAGTTGCCTGCGAATTTCCAGGCCTCAACAGTTTCTAGCGCTAGAAGGAGGGCCACCAGTGCATGGCTGGCCGGGGAAATCCGTTTCCTCGAAATAACTCCACCAGTGATAGTTTTGAAAGCAGTTTGTTTCCTGATCCAAATACTGAAGAGAATAGAGAACATTTGTTTACTGTGGACAGCCAAGTAGTAAATGATCTGAGAAGACACACACAAGCTTATGTAAAGAGTATTGGAGGATTACCCATTATCCCTGATTTACCCCGAAGAGAGTACAAGAAGAAAGACCGTCCCATCTTGGAAGATTCAGTGTTGGTTGGAGATTTGAAAGAGTTGGTAGAAGTAGCGTTACAGGAAGTTGTTCATCCTTTAAATCAAGTAGGCCCAAACACACCTTACGGTTCTCCTGTCCGGACTCCTGTTCCTTCACCTCCTCACTCTCCACCCAGACTCATCGCAGGTGTAAACGCAAACCAGCCACCTAACCCACCAAATCCATCATCGGCTTGGAAGGCCAGATCACCCCTAAACCTGACACCTTCGTTGCATAATTTACCTCAAGCTTTTGAAAAGATGCTGCCCAAGTTAGATCCAAATGAGAAGATGTTAGTAGATGACCATTTGCAAAGATTCTATTTGGCAATAGAAGGATTAAGAGCTGGGGAACATCAGGATGTAGTTTGTAGACTTTTTCCACACACCCTTAAAGGAGCAGCATCATCGTGGTACTTTGGTTTGCCTACAAACTCTATCCCATATTGGTATACCTTTGAAAGGATTTTCAGAAGTAAGTATGCAACCCAAAAAACTCATGCAGCTCTCATGAAAGGACTGTGCACCTTAAAGAAAGAAAGAAAAGAGAAGGTGTATAGTTTTACCCAAAGATTCGCAGCCTATCTTAAGAATTTTTCTGAAGCTGACAAACCCTCGAATAAAGTTCTGATTGAGTATTATACCTCAGCGCTAGGACCCGAGTTGGCCATGTTTGCCAAAATGAAAGCCAAACCTACGCTAGCAGAGACTTATGAAGAAGCGGAAAGAGTAGAGGCTGAAAAAGAAAGCATCGAAGATTATCCTGAACAGTCAGGACAAAAAAATGTTGGGAGGAAAGCTTTGTTATTTACTACACCTAAAGAGGAGCAATCACCAGATTTCAAAGAAATGGCAAAGATGATGTAGAAGCTCTCTAACAGAATCATAGACTTGGAAAAGGAAAAGAAAGCCCAAAAGTTCTATAAGCCTTATTACAAGAAAAGGGAAGATAACAATCAATCCCAACCCCTCCACACAACCCTGCATCTATGAACTTAATGGAGGTAGGAATGGATAACTTTTGCACTTTCCACCAACAACCCCATTCTGAAAAGAATTGTCCTCAATGGATAAATTCAATGACGTTGGTTATGAATCAGCTGTTGGATTCCAAATTAACTGAAGACAACGATGAAGAAGCGAAAGACAACAATAAATCAACAGAAAAACAGAAGGATGAGGCCATGGTTTTATGGGACTGTCTATCATTGTTTGATGCCAGGGAAAAGGATCTGATTAGATGCAGGGGAAAAGGATCTGAGACACGAGGACATCCTGGAAACAAATGTAACGACGAGAAGCCAGGGGTTGATTGAGGAAAGCAGTCTTATGCTCCCGAAGATTAAGAGACTTCAAAAGAATGTTATGAAATTTCAAAACAACTCCTCAGCTAATAAAATTCCGGAATTTACCATCACCAGTCAAAATCCTAGACAAATCAACATGCCTACTAAGCCCAATGAAGAAAAGATAAATAATGTTAAACCGAATCTCACAGAACATAAGATGGATTATGACATTGTGGAGGATATCAAAACGGTAAGGGCAAACATCTCATTATTTGAAATGTGCAATGTGCCGCAGCAAAAAGAAAAACTATTGAAAGCACTTGAAATATCAGAGGAGAGGCTGCCCACTGACAATCAGCCCCAAGAAGAAGAAATTGGTGAAGCAAGTGTGGGAGGTAAACCTAAATGCAAGACTCCACCTTTTCTCCTTACTTTTGAAATTTTCAACCACAACGTGCATAACTGCATAGTAGACTCAGGGGCATCAGTCAACGTCATGCCGCTGTCGGTCTACAAAAAAATAAATGTACAACCTAAACTATCTACCTGGAGGGTCGTTCAGTTGAATAGAACGAATGTGAAGGTACTTGGGGAAATGGGGGATGTTCTTGTTCGCTTATCTTCAAATGATAAGGTATGTCAATTCATTGATATTGTGGTGGCTAAAATACCGGAAGCTTATGGACTTGTTTTAAGCAGAGATTGGTCGGCAAATCTGAACGGATATTTTGCCTCGGACTGGTTACATCTGTGGCTACCATATAAAGGAAGCCCAAATCAAATTAAAGTTTTGAGGGAACCCCACATGAAACACAATGTTACTCAATTCGAAGGCAAAAATGTACCAGTGGATTCTGTTTTGGGAAATTACTTTATTGAGCTAGAACCAGGAAACTATCAAGCAGAAGAAGCCAGCGATACATCAGACGCTCAGCCTGATTTCCTTTGTTTTTCACAGGCTGATGAAATTGATTGTAAAGTAGTAGAATTAGCTGTAGATGTAGATGTTAATTCTCGCACAGTAGTGGTTAGCGATTTTTGGACGCTTTTCTTTGATGGTTCTAAAACTTTAGAGGGGTCAAGAGCCGACTGTGTCCTGATTGACCCTAAGAAAAACAAACATTTTCTTTCATGTAGGTTAGAGTTTGAATGTACCAATAACACAGCTGAATATGAAGCATTAGTTCAGGGACTAAGAAAAGCAATTGAATTAAAGGCAAAAAATCTAAAACTGCTTGGAGATTCTGAAATAATTGTAAAACAAATTCGAAATCAAATACATTGCATTTCTCCTCATTTAAAAGCTTATCAAAAGGAAGTATGGGATTTACTTAAATGTTTTAATGCATTTAACATTGTAGCGATTCCAAGACTTAAGAATGCAGCAGCTGACTTGTTGGCCACCTCAACTGCGAGGCTTGTGCCCTCTAATAATCGGTGCTCTATTGAATTGCTTTTCAGGCCTTCGATGCCAGATATGATCACCAATCTACGAGTGTTCGATGATGATCAGCAGATTCTAGAATGCCTGACAAATGACGAGACCTTCAAAGGGGCGATTATTGACGATGAAGAACATCAAGCCGAGCTAAAATTCAATAATTTTATTCCTAAAGGAGACAGGACTTTGGAGCGAATGATTGATTTAAACGAGAAATCTAGGAGGCCAGTGAATGTGAAGACTCGTAGCTCATCTCTACAGTTCGAGTTGATTAATTTGGGGACTGAAATTGGGCCTAAATATGTGAATTTGGGAAAATGTTGCTCCCCAGGTGAAAGGAATAAGTTTATCAGTATTTTCAAACAATACAAAGATGTTTTTGCTTGGACGTATGAAGATCTAAAGACATATGACACCAATATTATCCAACATGTTATCCCCATCAGATCTGGAATCAAACCTTATCAGCAGCCTTTAAGGAAAATGCATCCAAAATTAGAACCTTTAATCTAGAATGAAGTTAACAAACTATTGGATGCTAGAATTATCTTCAAGGTTAAACACTCGGAATGGGTTTCAAATCTGGTACCGGTAAGAAAGAAATCCGGAGAAATTAGGCTATGTGTGGATTTCAGAAACTTAAATCGCGCTTCAGATAAGGACAATTATCCTGTTCCACCCATGCAACAGATATTGCAAATGGTTTCAGGTTTTGAACTATTCTCTTTATTAGATGGATTCTCCGGCTACAATCAAGTATTAGTAGCTGAATAAGACAGACTTAAAACGACATTCAAAACCAGCTGGGGAACGTTTGCTTACAGAAGGATGCCCTTTGGACTCATAAACGCTGGAGCTACTTTCCAGAGGGCTATGGACATAGCTTTCCGCGGTCTAATTGGCCATAGTGTAATAGTATACCTCGATGACATCACGATATTCTCAAAGAAAAGAGAGGAACACGCATCTCATCTAAAGCAGATTTTTTAACACTGCCGAAAATATGGTACCTCACTAAACCCCAAGAAGTGCGTGTTTGCCGTTACCGAAGGTAAATTGTTGGGCCACGTGGTATCTAAGAAAGGGATCTCCATAGACCCAAAGAGGATCAAAGCTATCAAACAGATTCCTTTATCCCATAATAAAAAGGGCATGCAGTCATTTATGGGGACAATAAATTTCATGCGAAGGTTTGTGCCAGATTTCGCTCAAATTGTTAAACCTTTGCAGCAAATGGTAAAGCAAAGTGTACAATTCAAGTGGACTGATGTAGAGAAGAACGCATTTAGTAAAATAAAGACAGTTGTTGCGCACGCACCCTCCCTCAAAAGTCCAGATTTTGAGAAAGATTTTATTTTGTACACTTTCGCATCTGATGATTCACTAGCAGTTGTGCTTACCCAGAAGGAAGATGGGGGAGATGAGTTCCCCATATCATTTATGAGCACCGGTCTGCAAAGGGCCGAATTGAATTATCCAGCTCTGGATAAACAAGCTTATGCCGTGTTCAAAGCGGTAAAACAATTCAGGCCATACATACTTAAGAGCCGAACAAAAGTAATCGTTCCACACCCAGCTAAGAGGTCTCTTTTCGTACAAAAGGAGTTAAGAGAAAGAAGAGGCAATTGGGTAACAGCTCTACAGGAGTATGACCTCGAATTCAAGCCAGCCTCCATAGTTAAAGGGCAGGGATTGTGTAAACTAATGACTGAAAGTAAAGACAATGAAGAAAAGAACTGGGAAAACGAAGCCGAGTTACATTTGATGGATGTATGTCCTCTTTTCACAGCTCCGGACTCCTGGTATCGAGACCTTGTGCATTACCTTCAGGCCGGATTGTTACTGGAACACTGGAATGCTAAGCAAAGAAGAGCACTACGGCTTAAATCAGCCTCATATCAGATGGTTAAAGGAATATTATTCAGAAAGAATTATGATGGAGTACTTCTTAGATGCTTAGAGAGAGAAGATGCGAAGAAAGTCATAATAGACTTACACGATGAGCCTGCTGGAGGACATTTCTCCGGAGATACAACAGCCCATAAAATTCTCAGAGCCGGATACTATTGGCCCACACTATTCAAAGATGCACATGCCCATGTTAGAAAGTACGACATCTGTCAAAGGTGTGTTGGAAGACAAGCTAAAGCAGCAGGACCATTAAAGCCTGTAATGATAACAGAACCTTTTGAGCAGTGGGGGATGGACATCATTGGAGAGATAAAGCCAAATTCTTCCTTGCAACACAAATATATTCTGATGGCAACCAACTACTTTACTCGTTGGGTCGAACCCATTCCGTTGCGTAAAATAAATGAAGATGCGGTCATGGACTTCTTGCAAGATCATATTATGACCAGGTTTGGAGTTCCAATTTCTTTAGTTTTCGATAATGCTACTTACTTTTCCTCTATCAGATTAACTGCATTTGCTCATGAGAAAGGAATTAAGTTGCATTACTCTGCAAATTACTATCCACAGGGAAATGGTTTGGCTGAATCTACGAACAAGAATCTAATTAAGATTTTAAAAAAGACGGTGATAGAAAATCAGAGTAGTTGGCACTCAACTTTACCAAATGCTCTTTGGGCCGATAGGGTCACCCCCAAGACTTCGTTAGGTGTGTCCCTGTATACCCTTGTTTATGGAAAAGACGCCATTCTACCCCCCAATATCATGCTACCCTCTTCCATAATAGCTCAGGAATCCAGAGGATCAGATAATGAAGTCTTGCAGATAAGTATACATAATCTTTTGAAGGTAGAGGAATCTAGATCCAAGGCCAGAGAACGTTTTAAACAACAACAGGAGGTAGTAAAGAGATGGTTTGATAAACACAAAGCTAGAACGAAAGAATTTGAGGTGGGAGATTTGGTTCTCAAATGGGACCACCCCCATGATGAGAAAGCAAAACACACGAAATTTCAACAGTCATGGGTAGGTCCTTTACAGATTGCAGCAAAACTTGGCCCCTCAACCTATAAATTGCAAGATTTACAGGGGTGGGAAGAGAACTTACCAGTAAATGTTTTAGTTCTCAAACCTTATTTTTCCTAAGTTTTTGTTTTTGTTTTTTTGTTTTGTACATAACTAATTTGCTTTGTTCGTTTACTTTGATTTGTTTTATTTCTGTTTGTTTTAGTTAGATTTTGGTTGATTTCAATAAAAGAGGCAAACTTTTGGTTGCATGGAGAACATCAGAATTCTGGATTAACTAAAATCCTTGATTATAAGACTATGTACTACTGTTTTATCTGAAAGAATTTCTCCTAGTTTAACAGTTTTCCTAAATGGCTATGAACACATTGAAGTCCTACTTAATCCTTGTAAAATAAATCAGGATCAAAAGTCTGGAATACTCTTTCGAGGCTCCATCCATCTCACATGTAAAATGTCCTAGGGAGTGACAGCAAAAGACCCACGGAAAGGAAGCAGGGTAAACAGTATATTATATATAAATGATCCCATGCCAAGAATTGAAGGCCAAAAGGCAGACAAGAGTCAAAAAACTCCTATGAAAGCAATAGGTACCAAAACAAAGTACCGAATCATTTAAGTCCAAATTTTCAAAGTTCTTCTCCGTCCGTGAGCTGAAAGTCAAATGCATCTCTCACACAAAAGGACACTATGGATAGAACAGCCTGAATAAAAAATTCAGAAAGAAAGGCATGCAAGAGGACTCATAAAGAACAAAAAAGTCCAAAAGCACCCAAAAAAAAAAAAAAGTGCAAATGGCATGGGAATGAGGAACAAATGAATATTTATGTTTACCATATGTTACGATTCTGTGGCGTCCAAGCTGGAAGCTACTCGAAGAAAAGAAAACATGAAACTCATTTTCTTGGCCTTGAAAGAGTTATCTGACTTTGAAATCTCGGTTTCCTTTTCCCTAAATTGGACTACCCTCAATGATTAAAAGTACATATATTTGCCATTTGGGAAATCCAAACATCTAGAAGAATTCAACATGTTCGTTTTATTGTTAAACAGTCTATTACTTAAGGAATAAATTGTCCAGAAATCTAGGTTCACCAGGTAGTCGCCAATTGTTGCAGCTGCAACTGTTTTCCAAAAATTTTGAAATTTTGGACCCTCCTTTTAATTTTTATCTTGCCTAAAATTGTTTGGATCCATGAACACTGTTTTTGTTTTCCCTCTACTACAAGTTTTGATTGTTTTGAAGTCAACTATTTTCATGCTTTTCAGAAAATTGCTTGCGTCTGCGACTGCTTTGGGTTGTGGAATTTAAAGTTTGATTTGAAAATGTTGTCCTTTGATCTGAATAATTTCTTTCATTAATATCAGAAGTCTATTTCTCGTTTTTGCCGCTGTTTCGGAGGTGAAACAAACTTTTTTCATCGCTGCCCAGCCGAAAGTCTTTTGGAACTTAACATTTTTAGTTTGGTTGTTCAAAGGTCATTTAAACAATGCATCGGAGCCATATTTCCCTACGGAGTCTCCGTTACGGAAGCTGAACAATGAATTTTCTGACGGATAGCTTTTTCTTTTCCAATGCCGTGATGTTATTATTTTGACTTGCTTTGCGTTATCGGAGGGGTTTTTGAGTATTGATCGAAGGGCTAGTTTCTTGTGTCGCCAACACGGCGGTTGCGTTGAGCTCATCATCGCAGGCGTTTAGTCGTTGAAACTTCTGATTGCTGCAGTTTTCATTTGAAAGCGGAAGCCGTAGTTCTTTTGTCTTCCGTCGTTGCGGCTGCATAATGCACTAACCATCCGACTTATAGAGTGTCGACCGCCGATGTTTTATTTAATTGCAGAAGCCGTAGTCTATACATTTTCCGCCGTTGCGGCATCTTAGTGAACTAACCACCCGACGTTTGTGTCGTTTCGTTGGCCGACGAGGAGTTTTTTCCGTCCGATGCTTTACTTTTTAGTCTTTCTGACGCCGATAGACTTAATGGTCTCGTGGAACTCATGTTAATTAAACTATCTTGCCGATGCTTTAGTGATTTTTCCCGCCAGTGAAGGTTTTTCCCACCTGTTCAGGGTGTGTTTTTACCCTATCTTATGGGTGGCGGAGGTTTCATATTCTTATCATTTTAAGGTTTTCACGACGAGAGCGCAGTACAGGGCCACATTTTGATGATTAGTTCTACTATTAGTATGGTTCACGTTTTTTTTTTAAATATGTAATCCGAATTAACGATGAATTTTTCGTTTTAACTACAGACGGACTTAGAATATTCTCCAGAACCAGTTTGATGATTACTGTTGCGAAGAATGACAAAGCAAAAGGAAGTTGGCTAAAAAGTGATAGGCAGACATGTTCTAAGATCAATGGGATCTTAAAAAGGACCAATGGATTACTAAGGAGAATTGATAGCAGCAGAGGACTAGGCTCAGAAATGGCTCATCAGTTACCAGGTCGGTCCCTTTTTACAAAGTGCAATCTTAATCTAAAATGTAACGTATTGTACGAATCATGAGCACTCACAAAGGACAACATTGTAAGATTAAACGGTTGGGGGAACCCCAAAGGTCACCCGGGGGGGGAACCCAAAGGTTTTGTTGTTTGTATAAATATAGGAGAATTAGAGGGAAGAAGGGACTTTTTCCCAGTTAGATTTGTGAAGACATATTGTAAAAAGAACTATTTCCTTTTGCAATATATAATTACAGTTTGCTCGTTGGAGAAAGCTTGGTGGAATGTTCAAATGTTGTGCTATGGATTTGTTTAAGAGGAACTATTTCGTTTTCAGCTTTGTGTCCATTAACTGTGAGATCGTTCTAAATCTTTGAACCTATGTTCTTGTATGAATGTTCTCTGGTTTATTTTATGAAAATTTTCACTATGAGTAATGAATGTTGTTCATAAACAATTGGCTATCTGGTTGTTCAAATATCTTTAAATGTTCATGTGTTTTGAAAGAAGTATCAGTTATCTGTGATTTTTCATAATGCATGTACAAAATACATTACTCATTAATAAATGATAATCTTGCTCCCTTGGGATAGGTTAGGTAGTTAGTTTTAATTTCTTGTTGTGTGTGATTTAGATGCAAGAGAGTCTAAGACGAGAGGTAAGAACCTGCGCATCACATTGTGACCACTCCTTGCATTCTCAATCAATCTGCATTTTAGATAGGCACTTGCATGTCATACTTAAAACTAAAAACACAAAAATATACACGGTGGACCAAGCCGCAACCGGTAAAACCTTTTATTTGTGTTACTTGACCTACGGTAGCCAGACCGCAAACCTGACGGATTCCCTACACCAAACAGTGATGGACTAGTTGGGAACGTTGACTGGGGAGAATCCCTTGCTGTCGTTGCCTGCGAATTTCCAGGCCTCAACACAACCTTATGTGGAGTGCTCATTCGTGGGTGAGGTTTCCAAGAAGCAATGTGCACTCCAAGCTGGATTTGATTGGATCATGATTGCAATTCAATTTGATGACTATGTTATTGGCTCACTCTTGGGCCAATTCGAATTAGGGTTTTGGTTGCTTGTTTTGTTATATAAGAGAGTCATTTTGCCTCTCTTTGGAAGGAGATTTGGGCATAGAAACTCTGGAGAATTTCTATTGTAATATTTTGCTTAAGATTTAATAAAAGTTGATGACTTTGGAGGTCAATGTGGAAGCTCTTTATTTGCCATGATTCATCTTGTGAGGTGATACCATTCTTTGTTCCCTTCTCGCTTGATTCTTAAGCATTTGATTGTATGATTGTTTAAGGCTAACAATCTAGCACTATATTGTATAATCCATGCTCTTCTCTTGAAGTTGTGTTGCTTTCAGGTAATTTTCAATATACAAGAGTCTTTTATGGTTTTAACATTCATTATACAGGTTCTACAAGGAGTTATCTTCTTTCAAAAAAGTCGAGAAGCATAAGAACTCTTTGCCTCATCCATCAAGCAAAAGCAATTATTTTATACCAAGTTTTAGTCATAGTTTGTTTGTCATTTTAGTTAGACCTTGCACCTTTTAGGCACTTAAATTTAAATCTGAAAAAGTTGAAAAGTTCTGCATTTAAAAGTAGTTCGCATATGGATCTCATTGAAAGTTGCATTAGCACTTAGTTGCAATTTTGTTGGTCATAAAAAGTTGCGCTTTTGATTACTTAGAATAAGTGCTTTTAGATCTTAGTTTTGTTTTGATTTTTTACTAATAACTGAAGGGTGCTTGAGTATTGGACTTGTTTTGTTTGTAGGTGTTGAAGAGAAACTAAGTGCAAGAACTGAAGCAAGAAGAACTTAAAACTATTGGAGATAACCATAAGGAAGATCCAAAATTGATGATCTTAAACATGAAAACCTAAGAGACATCACCCTCCTTTTTGTAAAAGCTCTTAAGAGCTTCATTATTAGTCTTCTAGCCTTTATCTTAAAAGTCATTTTCAAAGGTTAAATTCCCAAGGCAAATTGTAACACTTGATAAAATTCTCTATTTGAGTGGGGTTTTAAGCCCCCACTCCCAACTCGCCCCATTTGGGGAGGTTTGTGGTGTTCTTGTTTTTTGTGTTCTTAGATTAGATTTGCTTTACTTAGAGTAATTTCATTTTCTTTCTTAGGACACTAATTGTTAGATTAGCTTGTTTTATTTCATTGTTAAGTTGTTTACTGTATGATTTAAAATTTTCATCTTTCAAAAATAGTTCAACTGCTTAAAAGTAGAAATCTCTTGAATCTCACTTTGTGGATCAAGAGTGCTCTCTATCGGAGAGTTGTTTTTATTTCAGTTTTTTACTTACCCCCATGCTCTCCTAAGTAAGGCCTTAAAACCTAAAAGAGATTATTGGGTACATTAGTTGTTTTCATTTCAAGTATTTTAATTCCGTGCATGGTAAGTCTCTTGAACTTTGTCATAAGACGAAGTCAAGAGCGCTCTCGGTCGGAGAGTTTTATTTCTACTCATTAATAAAATATTTCCAACACACATTCCCCATAAAATTTACTTTGTTGCTTTCTATCACTTAGTATGCTCTGCGACCTTAAAAAGTTGGATTCATACTCAGAACGGTGATTGGAAATTGATTAATCTTACAAGTGACAACCATAAGTAAAACTTTCACCCCCCATAACCATCGAACCAGCGTTGTCGATAAATACTGAGGTAGTGGGCAAATTCTTGCTAGTGAAGCCGAAATAAACCGTTGTCTCAAAGTTCTAACAGGTTGGTTAAGTTTCTTGGACACCTAGCCTAGAATACTGGATGGTCCGACATGTCATTGAGGGGAGCCACTGAAGGTATATTTTCCGGTTGATACCTTGTGTTCTTAGCCATAATAATCAAGATCATTAAAATCTTCAATCAACCAAGATAAATTTGCACAACACTTTCATGAGCAAACACTTGAGACTTATCAGGATCCCAAGCACTATATTTTGACTCCATATTGGAACTGGTCTATTTTGCTTTCATATATTCATATTATCTTAACCATTTGTCCATTTGTCCATTTGTCCATTTGGAATCTTGTTTATCTTGAATCTTGTCATAGCGACGTGGATTGCTCTTTGTCTTGTGTTGTCCCATTATTATAATTTGTGATCTAATTCAAAAAACTCCTAAACAACATCCATCTGCATCCACAACCATAAAAACATCTAAAAACGTTGAGCCTTAGAAAAACTCTTTGTAGGCACTACCCCCCTTGGCTTCGTTAGGAGTTAGCCTAAACGAAGGAGCTAGGAGTAGGTGACAGTACCTAGCTCTGTGCTTGTCCCCAAGGCCACACCTCTCCCACTTTCTCAAGTGAGGAGACAGCTTTCATTAGATTTCTATTGCTGGTGTGCATTCGGCGGACAATAAGACACAAACCCTAACTTGTTTTTTCATCCAATGGTTGACATTATAACATCATCAACGGTGGAGATTACTTTTACACGGATCAATACATGGATCAACTTGACTAGATCATGGGGGGCACACTTTTTGCCCAAGGACACCTTTTCTAAGTCAAAATACATCATAACATAAGATATAACATGATAATTCATCAAGGGGGTCACCTTAGGGGCTCAATTCTCCCTAGACCCCATTACAACATCATAACATAAGATGTAACAATGTCATACATCATGTCACCAAGGTGAGGGGCACCCCATGGGGGACATCCTCCCTAGAAGAGGCAAATAAATAATCCTGAACATAAAACTAACTAAAACTGTTGTGAAAGTGTCCGGAGAGCCATAACAAATCACTTGCAAAAATTCCCTTACCATTTCATTGACCACACAAGCCAAATCGATTTTTTCAGTGATTTCTTAATTCATTTTTTGATGGTACATCCTCTGGAAATTATCATAACTTCTATTAGGCTGAGAATTTGGAGCAAATTGACTACACAGTGAGTTAACGACTTGAAAAATCATACTATTCAACTGAGAAATGCATGAACTTTTCAAATACAATGAAGAAAAACTCAAAAAACCTACTACAAAAATGCAATAGATCTCACCAAGCAAAGCAATTTGCTTCTTTGGCCGTCAATGGCATATGATAGCAATGGAAAACAGGAGCACACTATCCACAATGTGCAAGACACCCAATCTCCCCCAAAGAATTTTCTTTATTGATCACAATAGCTGAAAATTACAAAATGGTTCTCAAAATGAAAACAAGAGAGGGCAAGAATAGCAAGAGCCTAAGAAAGATGAGGAAATTCCACTCAAATGAGGACGAGAAGCATCCTTAAATAGGAAAAGAGTGAAGGGAGACCCCATTTGCATGTTTGCCACTTGTCACATGAGTGCGGGAAGGGAACACTTGTCACATGAGAAGACGGGGGCACACTTCCTTGAGAGAGCAACTTCAAACTTAAAAATAGTTGCATGGGGGGAGGGGGGGCCTTTTTGCCTCTAAAGTCACCTTAATTTCCCCTCCCCAAGTGACTTTAGTCACTTTACAAAATTCTGTCATTCTAATTAATGGCTAATTTTTCTGGTTTTTTTTATTGACTTAGGAAAACATGTCCAAAACATTAGCAAAACTTGTCCAAATTATTTCAAACTACACCGACAGGTGTAGGGGGTCTCATGCCATTGATTTTGAGTACCCATACCCCTATTTATGGGCATTATTAGCCACTCATCCCTCTTTACATTACAATTTTTTTATGCTGAGAGACATTTTTTAATCACCAAAAATTAAAAAATCCTAGGCAAAACTCAATGAAATTCTGCAAGATTCTGTATAATGTCTAGCATGGTAATATACAACATTCTTAGACCTTAATCACCCCATGGACTCAATCATTAGAACGCCTTTCACCACTTTGGTGGAAATTTTGAGTGAAAAACTCGGATAATTAAAATCAATGAAAATGAATTTTAATTATCCAAGGGAAAAAACACTCAATGAAAGGACTTCCCTAATGATAAAGTCCTACGCAATCAAGTTTTACAAAAACTGACCCTCATGCTGACATATCATTACAAAATTCCCCGGTAGGGGTGCGAAAATTTCATGGAGAAAAGATACGAGGAAAAAGAAAAAAACCTTCCTTTCTTGAAAAAATTTGTCAAATCTTCAAGGTACATGGTACGTGGTTGCCCACCTAGTTGGTTAGGTGGTCAACAAGACCAACCAACAACACTGTCAAATCTCAGCAACTCACTTGCTGCTCACTGTGTCAAAAAATCAACTCACAATTGTACTACTCAACAATGCTCTTACATACACAGCTTCCACAAACAGTCCACTATCAGACTCAGAGCCCTAGCTCTGATAGCATGTAGAAAAGTCTCAAAATCTGAAGTCTGTTCACACACAGTTCAGGGGAATATTTCGTCAAACACTTAATTAACCACTCATATCAGTCTTCTACAGGATGCAAGTAAAAATACATTTCACATGCATTAAATTTTAGCCACTGTAAGCTGATATATTGCTAGCTAAGTACATTTTACAGCAGAAATAAAACCAAAAACACAGCAGACTGTAATAACAGTTAACAGAGTAATTTTTGGTCGAAACTGACCTTGGAAAAACCCCCAAGGGAAAAACCAATTAAGAGAGTAATTTATCTAGAGCTCAGTTAGGAAAAATACAAGGAAATAACAGCAGTACACTTCAACATTAAAATCAATTGCTATAAAAATGAGTCTGCAGATCACCTCAAATCCAAGCTTACTCAGCTTTGCAAATCGTGCTAATACACTGGACAACCCAGTACAGTCAACACAGCAGCAATCTCTGCCTTGAATTCTGCACTCAAACAAAACATGAGGTACAGTACTGCCTTCTCAGACTCACTGCAGCAGCAAACTCTCAAAATATGTGCTATTAATTGCCTCGATTTTTGTGCCCTTTACTGCTGCACAGCTCTGTCGAAGTCTATTGTACAGACCAGCATTAATGCTGCTCACTTTCTTGGAGTTCATGCACCTCTTCCTACTCTGAAAAGCGCCCTCTTTACTGCTGTATGGACAGCATTAACTCAGCTGTCCTTTTCTTGGTTTGTGTGCCCTTCTTTCCTCCTTCAAATGCGTGCGTTAGTTTTTATAACTCAGTTGGTCCTTCCCCATGATTTTGATGTCACATGGGGAGGACGTAAGTTGTATTTTCCTAGGCAACTTTTTAAATGTATAGTGACTTTATATTTTAAAAGTGAGTTTCTACTTTATCATTAAAGTGCGATTTAAGTTGTGGGGCCCAAATATATAATGTGCAATTTATTAAATAAAAGTGAGTTATACTGTGCAATTAATGAGAATACTAGGATCTAATCAATCTCATCATTTAATTAGATAGTTATGGTAGTTAGGATTAGGGTTTCAATAGATAAAGTATAAAGGAGTGTTTAGGTAAAAGAGAGACATGAGAAGGAGAAGGCAAGAGAGAGAAATAAAATCTTGAAGGAGATTTTTGATTTGTGAGAGACTGATCATCAAGACAAATTGAAGGCACGATTCCCAAGAAATTTATGTAGCATTCATTGGACCGTACAACCAGACGGTACAGTCATTATTGCAGGTCATACAAGCACAGAAATCGAGGCAGATTGCAGGCATGAATTTCGAGACAGGTTTGTCTGCATTTAATGCTGGGTAGAATCCGTACAGTCTGTACCTGGCACAAATCCCGAGAAACCTATTGTGTACAGTTCGTACGTGTGAGTTGACTGTGAGTATATTTGGCACATTTTCCAATGCAGATTTAAAGATGAATGAGGGTTTCTGAAATTGTTTTGGTGTTCTAGAAGAAATTCTGAGTTGTTGAATTTCTGATTTTATCTCTCATAAATAGAATTCTTTCTCTGGGTTTTCCTCTGGTGGGGGTTTTCCCTGAGCTTGTCCCTAAATTTCTGTGTTGCCACACTTATCTTCAGACTGAAATTGAGTGCGACTGAAGGTGTGTTAAGTTGTATAGATACAGAAGAGAAGAGATTCAAGTCAGGGTCAGTTAAAGATTATCAAATGAAGTCATGACCTCAGCAAGACTGTGATTTGAAGACAGGCTTGATGGGTCTGATAATTTCAGCTCTTGGAAAAAGCACATAATTGTATTGTTCAAAGAGTTGGAGCTATGGGGTATTGTTGGTGCTTCTGACACCATCACAGTTCCCACAGATGCTGCTTTGAAGACTGTCTTTGATAAGAAAGATATCAATGCACAAAGAATCTTTTTGGACTCCATAAAAGATCATGTGCTACATCACATCACAGGTAAGTCACATGCTTTTGATATTTGGAAAGATTTATGTACTCTATCAAAGTAAGAACCAAAACAAAAAGATGGTTCTTAGAGAAAAACTGAGGAACACTAAGATGACTGAAGTTGATACAATAGCCACTTATCTCACCAAAATTTCTCAATTTAGAAATGAACTGGGCACTGCTGGTGAGAAAGTGGAAGATGATGAGCTTGTTAGATATGCTCTTAATGGGTTCACTGCAAAATGGCACACATTTGTTGCTAGAGATAAATTTCCAGATTGGACAAGGTTATGGGATGACTTTGTTCAAAAAGAGTCCCGAGAGGGGACATTCCAAAATAGCACTCAGAGCAGTGAAGAAAATGTAGCCCTTCTTACCAAAGGAAAAGGGGAAAGGGGAAAGGGGAAAGGAAAGGGAGAAAGACCTTTGTAAGGTTCGTTGTTTTAACTGCCACAAGTTCGGCCACTATGCTAGTCAATGTCCTAAGAAGAAGGATGAAGACAAAGAGGGAGCAACATCAGCAGAAGTACATGAATATGCTGCCCAATTTTAAAAGGAATTTTCTTTGGCATCAGTTGAGACTAGTATAGGTGGTCCAGTAAATTACAATGACACATGGATAGTTGACAGCGGGTCAACTAGCCATATGACCGAAAAGTATGTAGTTTTTCATAGGATAGACGATATTGCTCCACGACACTTTGTTGAAACAGATATTGGAAATCCTCAGGCAGAGATAAGGGAAGCTGGAACTGTGAAATTCCAACTAGATCTGGGAGAAATTCTTGAAGTAAGCAGGGTACTGTTTGTTCCAGGTATGAAAGTTAGCAGACTTTATATGTCATCATTGTAGGATGACGAGTATGGACTCTTTGTCAAGACAAGACATATGTTTCTCTACCGGGTAAAGAACCTAGTTGGTACCACGGTTTTACTTGGGAATAGAAGAGAGAGACTTTATTTTTTGCAGGGAGAGGTGATATTTCCAGGGTCAGGTAGATGGTTATCAGAGACTAAATCTGAAGATGAGGCAAGTGCACAGATAATACCTTCAGATGAGGAGAGTTATACTAGCAGAAGTTATACTGGAAGATGCAGGGGTTTAGAGAGGATTCCCCTCACAATTCTCAGTTTAGAGTTGTTTTTCAACATGGATCTCCAGGTCACATTCCAGAGCAAGAGGGAGCTGCTTCAGAGGACAGAGACCCAGGGTGTGGAGGTACAGGTATTGTCGGAAGGACCTCACTCGTTAAGAGGGAGTGTTAGTTTTTATAACTCAGTTGGTCCTTCCCCAGGATTTTGATGTCACATGGGGGTGACATAAGTTGTATTTTCCCAGGCAACTTTTTAAATGTAAAGTGGTTTTATATTTTAAAAGAGAGTTTGTACTTTATCATTAAAGTGAGATTTAAGTTGTGGGGCCCAAATATTTAATGTGAACTTTATTAAATAAAAGTGAGTTATATTGTGCAATTAATGAGAATCCTAGGATTTGATCAATCTCATCCTTTGATTAGATAGTTATGGTAGTTAGGATTAGGGTTTCAATAAATAAATTATAAAAGAGTGTTTAGGGAAAAGAGAGAGACATAAGAAGAAGGAGAAGACAATTGAGAGAGAGACAAATAAAATCTTGAAAGAGATTTCTGATTTGTGAGAGACTAATCATCAAGACAAATTGAAGGCACAATTCCCAAGAAATTTATGTAGCATTCATTGGACCGTACAGTCATTATTGCAGGTCGTACAAGCACAGAAGTCAAGGCAGATTGCAGACACGAATTTTGAGACAATTTTTTCTGCATTTAATGTTGGGCAAAATCTGTACAGTCTATACCTGGCACAAATCCCAAGAAACCTGTTATGTATAGTTCGCACGTGTGAGTTGACTGTGAGTATATTTGGCACATTTTCAAAATGCATATTTATTATTTACAGATGAATGGGGGTTTCTGAAATTGTTTTGGTGTTGTAGAAGAAATTATGAGTTGTTGAATTTCTGATTTCATCTCTCATAAATCAAATTCTTTCACTAGGTTTTCCTCTGGTGAGGATTTTCCCTGGGCTTGGCCCTAAATCTATGTGTTGTCACACTTATCTTCATATTGAAATTGAGTGCAATGGTGTTTATGCTTAAACTATCAGACAAATTCATTTTATGAATTATTAGTTCAATCATAGTGGAAAAAATCGGCATCGGCAAAAAATCGGTGAGGGTCCAGAAAACATCTTCTCGGCAACATCGGCAAAAAAATCGAAAAAAATCAGCAAACCGCGGCAAGCACTAAAAAAAGCAAATTTTGTACTTCAATAGGGTTAAAATTTGCTTATCGATTTTTTCCCCTATTTGCCGATTTTCTCCGATTTTTCCCGATTTTTGGCGATGTTTGCCGATTTTTCCCGATTTTTACCAATTTTTCGCAACATCCAATTTTTTGAAAAAGTCGCGATTTTTTCAGGCCGAAAAATTGGCAGCTAGAGAAAATCACGATTTTTCGAGACAAAAAAATCAGCGCAATTTTTCGAGACAAAAAAATCGGCGATTTTTTCCACTATGAGTTCAGTAAAGTAATAAATCAGATTTGCAGTCAAAGTGTTTGATAAAAGTCTAATAAAAGGTTTTGTGAGTGTTTATCAAATTTCTTCAGCATGCACCTATTCCCTCCATGCTCAGCTCTTTCCTCAAAAGACTTTTGAAATTCGAGCCACTTTCTCTTCTCACCAAGCTCCTCTCTTGGAATGAGTTGGAATGTGTGCCTTTGGTCTCATAAATGTCTTTTTATCTTTCACATTAGGGTAAATGCTTGTCTTGTTTTCTTCTACAAATGAGATTACATCTTGGCCCACAAGATCTAAGGTTATGATTTAATCTCAAGATGACTTAAATCACTTAAGTCATAACTAATATAAAATCACATATTTTCGAAATGTCACTTTAACCCTAAAATAATAAAAAGTTCACTTTAATATTACAAAGTCATTTTATAACTATGTTGTTGGGAGTGAGGAGCGGGAGCGGGGAGCAGGGAGCGGCAACGGAGTGAAAAGCGAAATTTTCAAAAGCTCCCGTTTTGGGAGTGTTTTTTGTGTAATATATATTTTAATATATTTTGATGGATTTATATCTAAAAACCATGTAGGATGTTGAATTAGCTATAGTATACATGGATTAAACCATATAATTTCAATCATCTAGTAGTAATAACTTATAACATTATCATCAAATGATTAACCATAAAAACTTTTGTAAGAGATGGCAAAGAAGGGAGGTACCATAACATTGTCATCAAATGATCAACCTAATATAGAAGCTTTTAGTATAGGAAAGGAAGGAAGCTCCTCGAGAACGCCTTGGGTGCATTCTCCCAAAACTGAGAGCATTTTGGGAGCGAGCTTCCGAATGAAGCAAGCTTCAGGAGCAGGAACGAGGGGGTAGGGGGCGCTCCCATGCAGCATAGTTTTATAAAGTGTAACTCACTTAAATAAAGTACATCTCACATCATAAAGTACTTTATAAACATTTTTTATAAAGTCACTTAATGTCATTAACAAAACCCCCTTGTTCTCGGACCCCTGCACCTAGGCACCTGATGCAGAAGTACATCCGAGCTATCAAACCTAACAGTTTGAACCCCATGCATGTGTGTTTTGCTTGCTTCCCTGTTTATTTCAGATCTAATATTTTATTAGCAGCAGGCCATTTAATGTTAGGATATCTTCTAAACTTAACCCAGCCCCTAGATCTTCCAAATAAATCTAATTTTTTGAACTCATTAAAGCATCAATCTTTCCAAAGTTACGCTATCTAGAAGTTGGAATCTTTTTCCTAGCATCTAACTTGTAAGGCACTATTTTTTTTAATCTTCTAGACTCATTTCACAAGCTGTCCCAATTTTCAGCATAGCTTAACCTTTAGGGCAGCCACCTAAATCTAAGTCTAGTAACCATTTATGATTGCTCAATCAGAAACAGCACCCGACCTAAGACCTTAAATGTGTCAAGCAATGATTCCACCAGGCAGCGAAAGGCATTGTAATTGATGTAGCAATTTTGTTTATTGAGTTGTGTGCCTTAGTTTTACTCAAGTGACCTGTGCATTCATTCCTATCTGTTTGTTGCTTGTTTGACTTCTCTTGGGGATTTTGTTTCCATTGACATTTTCCCTGCTATCCCCTAGAGAGAATCCACCCAGGGCACCATTTTCTCCTTCTCACTAAACCTTAAAGTGCCCTGATCCTCCACAAATCAGTCTTGTCAGTACTATGAGAAAGTTGGTTTCACCAGCAAGTATCCGGGAACATTTGACTAGGAACACCTCCCGTGGTTAGTTTGGATCTACTTTCAGTGGATCCGGAAAACCTAAAGAGATGGGACCCTGCCTGGCGTGACACTTTGGGGCAGAGTCCTGAGGTTCCACTCGTCTGGCAATCATCATTCTCTGTCTATACAGAGGTCGCCACACCCTGTGACAAGAAGTTTAAAGAATCCATCTCTGTGAACTTGAGTAATACAAAAGTCCACTAAATGATCAATTCAGTAATACTTTTCACATCACCTTGAGAATTCCATTGTCCACAATCAATCTTCCAGCTGCTGAAGTAGCTGCCCCAGCTAAGAAGCTAGAATGTTGAAATCTCCCTTTCTTTTTCTGAAGCGACACAAACACGACAGCAAGTTAAAAAATGCATTTCCATGGGAAATTTTTTTATTCGGATCCAATATAGACAGGTAATCTAATTCATGCAAAACTAGGAATAGAATAGAGAGAGTGTTAGGGCTGGCATAAAAACCAGAGATATTCTGAATTGAGCAACAATCATGAATTATGTCTTTAAATGTAGCAAATACCTGACCAACATAGAGGTTGTGAGATGTGCTCATCACAAATATCCACTTAGAACCTTCAGGTGTGTCAACTGGCTGCTGATTTTGCTTGTACACAATTTTACCATTGTTTATCACAACTTCATATTGCTCTCTCTCATTCTGCAATATAAAAATTTGTAAGAATAATGAGTTCAAACAACTAAGATGGCAGATATAAAGACCCCTCTGATGAACATGTGTGTCCCACATAAGGTTTACTCCACATGCACCTTGACAAATAAAATACCAGAATTGTTCTAACTCCAGATAACCATTAACTACTGTTGCATTTCAGGAGTTCGAGAAAGTAAGGAGAAGATCAATTAAGAAATATTACTGGGCTAAGGTATTTAATTTGTTGCTTTTGCAATGTTGACCTTGAGCAGTCATCAAGATTAAGATCCCTGCCATCTCCCACATCAAGCCTGTAATCATGACTTTAATCAAGTTAAATTAGACTTATTCAAAAGCACTGTCATTCAGTACATCTTCTCATGGGTTTTCTCTGTTTTAACTAGGGCAATACATATTACAGAGAGAGAGGAAGAGAGAGAGAGAGAGATGCTTAACAATATCAAATTAATATTTTCATCATTCAAGATTGCCAAAGTTATCAGCAAAAACAATTTAACAAATAAAAATGAGCTTTGTCCATAGCATGCTTAATCTATTAATCGTCACCTTCTAGAACGAGTTCTATATAAAACAGTTAATAACACTTCAGAATGAGCGGTAAGCTTACATGGGATAACAATACAGGACACAGGCAAATCTGCTTAACTCATGGTTTAAAACGTCATTCATTAAATGGGACTTCTCTAATTAAGAATTTTTCTTTCTATACAAACTATTGTTGACTACATAGTTCTTTTCATGCCAAAAGAAATAGCCAAGCTTACCAATAGAAAAATGGCTGTGCTGTTGGTTTTTTATACCATTCATCATAATAGTAATGCAAGTTATGCCCATAACGGTGGCGTGGATCAATCTGCATACATACCGAATAAACATTTCAAATTAGACAAGGACTGAAGAACAGCTCCTCACAGACAACATACACTAGAATTAACTGTCAATGATGTTTCGGGGAATGATGATAAGCTTACAGCCTCAAGCCAATGCTGAAAGGCTAGTCGCTTGCCTTTCTCATCCTTGGATAATCCCTTTCCAACCTGCAAACACTCCCCTAATATTTACTCCAAAAGTATAAATGGAGGCATATTTTGGCAGGCAGAGTCCTTCATGAGGTGAAAATAGGTGTCCTAGCTTAATGCTCAAACTCACAAGTACCCACATGTAATACATTATTAGACATTCCAAAATAACTTGTTAAACCAATTTAGAATGTTTGCAGTCAAAAGAAATAAGAGAATAAATGACAAAGTAAGCATAATACTTTTGCAGCCTTTACTCTTCCACGTGACCAGCGTGAAACAGCAGTGTCTGGTTTCCGTTTACCGTCATCAAAAAATGATTGTGTGTTCTGCTTTAGTGTTGCAAATTCTATTGCTTGCCACCTGTATGCACATTTTATCAGTCTTTTAATAATAACTTAGTAGATAGTATATTTAAAATCTGTACCACAAGAAGCACAAAAAATCAAAATTCACCATCCATGAGTCTTGACTAGTTCAACAGACAAACTTTAAAAGAACCACGATAGTACTAGTTCAGATCAGATAATCTGTAGTGTATTATTTAAAAGAATGAACTAAAATATCTGTGGTGAAACACGAAGGCAAAAATAACAATTAATTCATAGTGATCAATTATGGCTGCAATGGAAGCCAGGTAACTTTCTGCACACCAGTGCATTTTCATTAATATGCATGATTGTTCATACCTTTAGATTATTGACTAATTTAGTCATTAATACTAACCAACTCATTATGTATTTACAATCTGTTACCCACCATTTTGCTAGAAAAAAGTGTGATTTTTTAAAATAAGTAAACAGCGCAACTTTTTGGTAAATAGAACACCATAAAGGAAAAAATCGCCAAGGAGGCTTTTTCACGGTTTTAAAAACTTGGAATTGTTTTAAAAGAAATTGATCAGTTTTGTACAAATGACATTGAAGTCAACCAATGCTAAATGGTAACATTCTCTTTATTTTTCATTTTCCATCATTTTACTTAATTTTTTAATTTTAACATTACCATTAATTGTTTCAGGATGTTTGAGAGTGGTTCCAACCTCATCAGACTTCATATGCAAAGAGCAGAATTTTAGATCCCATTCAGAATTCAACAGACTTAATGGTTTTCAGGATTTCAGGATTGCAACGTTTCCACTGGATTGATCATGTATGAGGGTAAGGGATTGGAATTTAATCAATGGTTTTCAGGATTTCAGGATTGCAATGTTTCCACTGGATTGATCATGTATGAGGGTAAGGGATTGGAATTTAATCAAGCACATCACACTCTCTATGTACCTTGATGTTGTTGACCACCTAACCAACTAGGTGACCAACCATGTACCATGTTCATGATAGATGAGAAAGAAGTACCTAATAAAGTTTGTTCAAGCAAGGCAGCTCTTCTTCTTATCTTCTCTCCATGAAATTTTCGTACCCCTGCGAGGGATATTGTAACGATATGTCAGCATGAAGGTCTAGTTTTTGTATAACTTAGTTTCCTAAGAGTTTTCCATTAAGGAAGTCCTTTCATCGAGTGTTTTTTCCCTTGGATAAATAAAATTCATTTTGAGTGATTTTAATTATCTGAGTTTTTCACTCAAAAATACCTCCAAAGTGGTGAAAGGTGTTCTAATGATCAAGTCCATGTGGTGACTAAGGCCTAGGAATGTTTTATGTAACCATGCTAGACACTATCCAGGGTCTTATGGAATTTCATTAGGTTTTACCTCGGATTTTTTAATTTTTGGTGGCATATAATGCCCATGAATAGGGGTATGGGTACTCAAAATCAATGGCATGAGTCCCCCTACACCCTTAGGCAAAGTTTGAAGTAATTCGGACAATTCTTGCTAAGGATTTGGTCACATTTTACAAAGTCAGTCAAGGAAATCAGGAAAATTGGCAATTAATTAGCAAGACAAATTTTGGAAAAGTCCCTAACATCACTTAGAAGGGGAAAGTTAAGTTTCAAAGTGTTATGTTATGTTCTTAGGTGATTTTAGAAAAAAAAGGGCCCTCCCATTGCATGTGTTTCACAAGAATGAAGTTGTCGCCAAAGGGGGGGTGCCCTCTCTACCATGGAAATTGAGATAATTAAAAATAGGCCAAAGTAAGGGGTCCCACTTTGGTGGTCCCCTCCCTTGGACCTAGAATGAAGATTAAAAATATTAGAAGGGGCTTTTCCCCCATTTCTGTTTTATTTCTCACCCTAGGAGGTGCCCCCAAAAGAAGTGGTTCCTCTCTTTGAGCTCCCACTCTCTCATTTTGACAAGTGGACACTCGGGCTCTCTCCTCACTCATTTCCTATTTAAAGAGGCTTCCCCTCCTCATTTGAGCTAGAATTTCTCATGCTCTCAATCTCTTTCTCTCTCTTGCTTCCATTTTGCTCTCATTCTGTGAGAATGTTGTATCTCTAGCCATTGGACATTTTTAATAAAAAGCTTTCGAGGAGATCTTGTGTTGTTTGGTGGTGACTTGCTTTCATTTTCTCAAGTTTTTTCAAGTACAAGTGAAACCAAATAAGCAAATTGTTTTCCTTTGGTAAGATCTTCTTAGTTTGTGTAGATCTTATAAGTTTTTCTCTCTTGTATTCAAGAACTTCAAGCATTTCTTGGTTGAATAGTTTGATTTCTTTAATCATTGTCAAAATCTCACCTCTCTTTGTGTTTGTTTAGATTATCTTTCAAGTTGCAGGTTATCCGGATTGAAGAGTGGGATTCTTTGGTTAAATGCCCCACTTCTTCAACCATTTGAAGAGCAAAGAGCACACTAACTCCTTACTGTTAAACTAGTAGCAACAAGGAAGGTCTTCCTGCATGCATGTGTTATTGCATGCAGAAGACTTAAATTAGTAAACCAGTTGTATTTAATTTACTTTTTTTAAGTTTACTTTGGAAAATAAATTAAAGTGATCTAAATTAACTTTAGTGAAACACTAGTTAAAATGAAAGTGAAATTAGGGTTTTTGTTTTACCACAAGTTAAAGTGAAAGTGAAATTAGAGTTTTTGCTTTGCCTGAAGTTATAAAAGAGAGATCAATTAGTGGAGAGGGCACACACACTTGTATTCCGACAGAGACAAGATACAGACAGGGAGAGAAAGTCAGACAGAGGATTTAGCTAAGAAGACGAAGGAGAGAGCAATAGGATCACCGAGCTTCGTACAGTTGGCCCGTACACTCACACAGGAGGGTGTTGACGTTTAGTTGGGGTTTTTCCCAGTGATTCTACCGTGTAAATGGATTCGCCAGATTTGGGTGAATTTGCAGTATTGTAAACGCTCCATATTTTCTCATAATAAAATCTATATCTGACTGCTGCACCAGTTTTTCAATCTTGGGTTTTTACGAGGGTTTCCATACCCAAAATAATAGTGTCAATATTGTGATGTGATGTTGTGATTTATATCTCAGTTTTATATTCTGCTACATACTGTAAAAGATATTCATGTGTGGTTATCAGTCAATATTTTGAATGCACTGTTTAGCCCTAGTTGAATATTAGAGGGAAAATTTACATGGCATCAGAGCTCTGGTGAGCTAAAGCTATGAGATTTGCAGCAGCAGTGATAAATCAGGGGCAGATCTATAAGAAAACAACAACCTAGACTTCCAGATCTAGAGTTTGACAGGTACACTTCACTATGGTCGTGCAGTTGAGAGTTGAGGATAGACTCCAAGGTGCTCAGAACATTCCTACGTGGAAAGAAAGGATCACAAGGATCCTAGATGTCAGTGATGCAGAGGAGCACATTGACTCCACGAAGGTTGCACCCACAGAACCGGCATATCTAGCAGCTTGGAAGAAGATTGATTCCAGAGCCATGTTGATTATCATGGATGGAGTGAAGGACCATATAGTTCCTCACCTTTCTGGTAAGAAGACCGAAACAAAGATGTGGACGGCTTTCGAGAGTCTGTACCAAAGCAAGAACGAGAACCGGAAGATGGTGTTGCAAGAAAGGATGCACAGCACCAAGATGGCCAAGGGAGAAGGAGTGGTGCCTTATCTCACGAGGCTCACACAGATCGGGAATGAGCTTGGAGGTGTTGGCTCTAAGAGAGTGGATGAGGAGCGAATTCAGATAACCATGAATGGCTTCTCTAAGCCATGGGACACCTTTGTTAAAGGTGTTGTGTCTAGGGAGAAGCTCCCTCATTGGCAAAGAATATGGGATGACTTTGTGCAGGAAGAGACCCGATGGGTCAAGGATCAAGCTCATCCAGCAGTGCCCCACAAATTGTGGATGAGGAGGCTCTAGCACTTACAGGGAAGAGCAAGGGTAAGGCAAAGAGGAAGAAGGATGGTATGAAGAACCTTGACGTGTCAAAGGTCAAGTGTTTTATCTGCCACAAGCAAGGACGCTTTGCCTCCCAGTGCCCAAACAGGAAGAAGAAGAGTAACACTCAGATGGTTGGATCTGCAGAGGTGGAAGAGATCTACAGGAACTTCGATGAGGAGTTTTGCTTGATAGCTTGCATGGCAAGCACCACAGGGAGCAGTATATGGTACATCGACAATGGAGCATCTAGTCACATGACTGGACAGAAGAGATTCTTCAGAGACTTGCAGGAGGGTGAAACAGGGATCCCCGTTGAGGTTGGTGATGATGCACGGTGTCAGGCGAAGGGAGTTGGCATTGTTTCATTTGAGAGAGAGTCTGGCAAACCCCTTAGTTTTGCTGATGTGTTATATGTTCCGAGACTGACCAAGAACCTTATATCGATCTCCACTTTAGAGGACAGGGGATATCAGGTGAAGTTTCGTGACCATAGAGTGTATATCAGGCCCAAGGGGTCAAATAGGAGCTTGGATCGGGTGATTGGCAGAAGGAACGAGAAAGTGTATAGATTACACTTTGAGCCTACAAAGGCTAGTCATCAGCAACAGCAGCAGTCAGGGTGAGGTGTGGCATAGGAGGATGGCACACTTACACAATGGAGCACTGAAGCATTTAAGACAGGCAGTCATTGGAGTTCCTCAGGTATAGGAGGAAAAGCATAACCACTGCAAGGGTTGTGCTCTGGGGAAGAACATCAGGAAGCCTTTCCCACAAAGTGAGCACAAGTCTAAGGAGCCCTTGGACTTGGTGCATTCGGATGTATGCGGACCTATGAGTGTCTATTCGTTCAGTGGTTACAGTTACTACGTAACCTTCATTGATGACTATTCCAGGAAAACCTGGATCTATTTCCTGAAGGCCAAGTCAGAGGTCTTTACGAGGTTCCGAGCGTTCAAGATCCTTGTTGAGAACCAAAGAGGAAAGAAGATTCGAGTGTTGAGAACAGACAACGGGGGTGTAAGTACACCTCCAATGAGTTCATAGAGTATTGTTCGGCAGAGGGGATCAAGAAGGAGCACACTGTGCCCCATACCCAACAGCAGAATGGAGCTGCAGAGCGAAAGAACAGGACGATGGTTGGAGAAGCCAAGGCCATGCTATTTGATCAGGGATTACCACTATCCCTTTGGGTCGAGGCATACAGGACTGCAGTATACATTCAGAACAAGTGTCCCCACACAGCTTTGGGGAGGAAGACACTGGAGGAGGTCTTCACAGGCACTAGGCCAGATGTGACTCACATTTGCATATTCAACAGTGTCTGGTGTTGTCATGTTCATGCTAACAATAGGAAGAAGTTGGACCCTTCTGGAGAGAAGGGGTTACTTGTTGGTTACAGTGAGATTTCGAAGGCATATAGAGTTTACATTCCTGCTCGCAAAAGGATCATTGTGAGCAGGGATGTCCAATTCGATGAGGACAGGGCCTTGCGGAGATCTCTGGACTTACCAACAGAGCAACAGCCAGCACAGGAGTCAGGAGTCAAGTTGGAGGAGACAGATGTGCAGGTACAGGTACAGACACAGAGCACAGGTTCTGGTGGTCAGAGGGAGTCAGGTGAAAAAGATCCTACAGTCATTGAGGATGAGCTGCAGCAGGAGACGGATATCCAACAACCGCAGCAAGTTGACATTAGGCCAAGGCCTAAGTGGTTTAGGTCCAGAGTACAGGATTCCAGGCATGTTGATCCTCCACAGAGATCTTTTAGATAGAGTGCACCACCAAAGAGGCTTAGTTACATGGCACTAATGACAGAGTTGATCACCTATGAACCTTCCAGCTTCAGGGAGGTTGCAATACATGATGAGAGGGCGGGAGGCTATGGTTGAGGAGAATGACTCCATTATTAAAAACCAGGTATGGGAAGTTGTCCCAAGGCAACAAGGGAAAAAGGTGGTGGGATCCAGATGGATCTACAAGGTGAAGCATGTAGCAGATGGAATCTTGGAGAAGTACAAGGCACGCTTCGTGGAAAAGAGGTTTTCACAGAAGGAGGGCATTGATTATGAGGAGACCTTCACTCTTGTTGCCAGGTATTCTTCCATTCGAACCATTATCTCACTAGCAGTTGAGATGGGCTGGCGTGTCCATCAGATGGACGTCAAGACTGCCTTCCTCAACGGAGTGATAGAGGAGGAGGTGTATATTAAGCATCCAGAGGGGTTTGGATATCAGGGAGACGCATGTATGCAGACTGCATCGAGCTCTTTACGGGCTCAAGCAGGAACCTCAAGCATGGTACTCAAGGATTGACAGCTATCTACGGGAGCTGGGATTTCAGCAGAGTGAGGCTGACCACAACTTGTACTTCTTGACAGGTGAGGTGCCTCTCATACTGGTCTTATATGTGGATGATATTTTTTTGACAGGAGATGAGAGGAGAGGTTGATTGGAAACTGCAAGTCCAACCTTGCAGTGGAGTTTGAGATGAAAGACCTTGGGTTGATGCATTACTTTTTCAGCTTGGAGGTTTGACAGAGAGATGGATGCTTCTTCATTGGATGGGGAAGTATTTAGTAGAGATCTTGAAGATATTCAGGATAGAGGACTGCAAGCCTATAGCCATACCTCTAGTTTCCAACTGGAGGAAGATTGATGCATGAGGGTCAGACGGATTTGATCCTACCTTGTATCGTCAGCTTATCGGATCGCCTATGTATTTGGTCAACACTCGACCAAACATTAGCTTTGCAGTCAACCCTTTGAGTCAGTTCATGGTGGACCCCCAGAGAGTGCATTGGACGGCTGCGAAGTACATACTTTGCTACATCAGAGGTACAGTGGAGTATGGTTGGTTTATGAGCGCAAGGGGAGTGTATAGTTAGCAGGTTTCACAAATGTTGACTAGCTAGGATGTGTAGAAGACCGAAAGAGTACTTCAGGTTGTTGTTTCATCACTCGATCAGGGGTTGTCTCTTGGTTCAGCAGGAAGCAGAAATCAATTGCATTGAGCTCAACAGAGGCTAAGTACATGGCTGCTTGTGAGGGTATGTGGCTGAGGAAGTTACTTGCAGGGTTGTTCGAGTGTGAGCTAGAGGCTACAATAGTTCACTGTAACAATCAGAGTGACATCAAGCTATCTGAGAATCCAGTGTTCCATGACCGGAGCAAACACATAGACATCCATTACCACTTATTGAGAGATTGTGTTCAGAGAGGAACCATTCGATTGGAGTACATACAGACAGATGAGCAGGTGGTGGACATTTTCACCAGGGCACTTTGTAGACAGAGTTTTGAGAAGTTCAGGGATAAGTTGGGGTTGCTACCGAATCCTTCATCATTCAGAGGGAGTGTTAAACTAGTAACAAGAAGGAAGGTCTTCCTGCATGCATGTGTTCTTGCATGCAGAAGACTTAAATTAAGAAACCAGTTGTATTTAATTTACTTTTCCTAAGTTTGCTTTGGAAAATAAATTAAAGTGATCTAAATTAACTTTAGTGAAACACTAGTTAATGTGAACGTGAAATTAGGGTATTTACTTTACCACTAGTTAAAGTGAAAGTGAAATTCGGGTTTTCGCTTTACCTAAAGTTATAAAAGAGAGATCAATTGGCGGAGAGGACACACACTTGTATTCCGACATAGACAAGATACAGACAGGCAGAGAAAGTCAGACAGGGGATTTAGATGGGAAGACGAAAGAGCAAGCAGCAGGATCACCGAGCTTCGTACAGTTGGGCCGTACACTCACACAGGAGGGTGTTGAGGTTTAGTTGGGGTTTGGCCCAGTGATTCTACCGTGTAACTGCATTCGCCAAGTTTGGGTGAATTTGCAGTATTGTAAACACTCCATATTTTCTCATAATAAAATCTATATCTGGTTGTTGCACCTGTTTTCCCATCTTGGGTTTTTCCAGGGGTTTCCATACCCAAAACAATATTGTCAATATTGTGATGTGATGTTGTGATTTATTTCTCAGTTTTATATTCCGCTGCATACTGTAAAAGATATTCATGTGTGGTTATCAGTAAATATTTTGAATGCACTGTTTGGCCCGAGTTGAATATTAAAGGAAAGTTTACACTTGCTTCAAAACAAATTCTGCATTTTTCTTTATCTTTATTTACACGTTCAAGTCTAGTTTAAATCTTCATTTTACAAGTTATTTGAAGCCATTGATTCTATAATTTTTATTAAATATCTTAAGCAAATTTTTACACTTGTATGCAAGGTGTCCCAAAGTGATTTTGGGCATCTTTTACCATTTTCTACTTCTTGTTTTTGCCAGGTTTAGGGTTTTACAAGGGGAAACTCTATCAAAATTTGGGCAGAAAATAGTGCAAGGAACCCCCAAGGGTCACCACTTCAAAACCCATTACCTCAAAGTGGTCAAATCCTCATTCTCTTTCTCATTTTTCCTTATCTAAAGGTGCTGAAATTTCTGTCATTGTGACAAGTCCAAACAAGTCTCTTGGACTTGATTCTTTGTTTGATTTTCAAAGTTATATTTGAGGTATATATTTTGGCCATCCCTTGCGTGCAAAGAAGGTAGGGCTTTCCCACCCTTGCATTGCAAAGTGAAGAGGCGCTAGGGCTTGTTATTTTCCATTATTTACTTTTAATTGTTTGCCCCATCTCTTCTTTAGGAAGAGAGTTGTGGCTAAGTTAACATTTGTTATTCTTTGAAATTTGTCATCCGTTGCATGCAAAGAATGTTGGGCTTGCCCACCCTTGCACAGCAATCGAAGAAGGGCTAGAGTAATTAGTTTTCATATCCGCAAGTTTATTTTTTGCCTCATCCTTTCCATGCGGAAAGTGGATCGAGTGGCTAGGATTAGTTTGTTATTTAGGTTTATTTTATTTTTGCCCACACCTTGTAACTTGTAAGTGATTTGGCTTTGCCATCCTTACAATATTGTGCTGGCTAGTGTAGTTAAATCTCTTTAAAGTTTTTATTCTTTTTTTTAAGTAAATAAACATTGCCCCAATCTTCGCCCCGTATTCACTCCCCTTGTCGATTGGTCCAACCCTGGGTGACAAGAAAGGGAGAAGATTTGAGTTGGCTAGATTAATAGGCGTCCAACTCTTATCTTGATAAGAAACTGAGAAAAGAAAGGTTGACTTGTGGAGCAAGAGGGGTAGAGGTTGTTGGGAGCCTCGTTGCACTTAGTGTCCTCCTATTGAGTGCCCAGCAATCTTTAGGATTGACTTGTGGAGCTAGAAGGGAACCTTGTGGAGCTAGAAGGGAACCTTGTGTTCTCTTGTTGAGCACCCAACAATCTCTCTCAAATCGTAAGAGATAAGTGTTAGGGGTAGACACATTAGATAAGTTTTACTTTTATTGTTTCACACATTAATTCCCCTAAGTTCAAGTGAGACCTAAAATGAACTAAAACTTACAGGACCACTTGCAAAACATTACAATCTCTTGTTTCATTCACAATTTTGCTTTCAAAGCATTTTCAGTTCAAGTTATTTACATTTTTTATCAACTTACATTTCATGGTTACATTTGGGAAGCATTTCATTGCGAATTCTTGTATATCTTATGTTTTTAAATTATTGTGTATTATATTTTCCAAAGCCCAACAGAATAGGCACTGGACTTGAATAGTTGTTTCTATCTTTCTTGTAATTGCATTTGATTTAATTTGAAAGCAAGGTGTGTCTGTCATTGAAAACTATTGCATCTCTACATGATTGCTTGTCATCAAACTTAATTTAAACCTTAATAAATTCTAACTCTCGATTAAAATCTTTAAGAAGCTGAGTAAGTAAGGACTAACCCCCTTGACCTTTAGGGAGTTGGGTCTAAACGGAGGAGTTAGGAATCGAGGTGACATTGGGCTCTAAACTCATAGTTGCCCTGAAGAACACACCTAGCGATTGGGAGACTTTTATGTGGTGAAGTGTGTTTTAGTTGGCAACAAAGTTGATTGAACTCTCTGTCATGACCTTAATAAAAAAATGTATTCCTCACTCAAGCAAAATCACTTATTAAGCATGGGAAGCTCTTTCCACCTTTTTTTAACGCTTGGATTAAGAAGTTTCATCAGAATTGTAGGGTATTAACTAATGTCCTCGAAGGATAAACATCGAGATTCGAGGTAGCGGCAAGGGCTAACGCATAGAAGAGGGGGGAACATGGTGCTATTGATAAATAGGATCCCAACAAAGACGATGATTTTGATGACTATGTATTTTCAATTTTGATTTAGATATGTATTGCACTTGGTGCCATTTTGATATATTCACCCTTAGACAATATATACATGAGTAGACTCTGCATATTTTGTCTCTAATGGTCTAGAATCATAGCTTGGAATCTTTAATATTTTTTTTTCATTAAAATTGTGAAATTTTATGTATTTTTTAGTAGTCTGAGTCATTGAAATCAAACCGCTCCGAGTTATTTGCATCCACTACATCTATATATCAGCGCTTTCTCCATATTTATGCGCCAATGTGTTTATCTAATGTTGTTGCTTTATATGTTTAAAATTCGGAAAAAAATGGATATATTTTGTATTTTTTTTATGTTTGTCCCAGTTTGCCGATTTTGCCAATATTTTCACTGATGTTGCCGAGAAGTTGTATTCGGGACCCTTGCCAATTTTTTGTCGATGGCGGCATTTCTTTCTTTGAAAATTACTTAAGTTTAAGGTGTTATTTTGTGTATTTTTTCTAACTTATTTAATGATGAAATCTTCTGCATTTTCTACATTTTTGCACAATTTCCAGAATTTGTTAACCTTGTTTATCTTAAATTATTTAATTATAAGACATAAAGATGAAATTTTCAGTGGTTCTTGTTATACCAGATTATATATGGAGTTGGCATACCCTTATTTTTGCTTATTAGTAGTACAGGGCTGAGATTCATTTTTCTAATAGCAAAGCTGTTATTTATAACAAAGATGAATGTGATGGTTTGGATGACATATTTTGTTGCCATATGTTGCCTTGTGATGATGCCATGTTATTATATTGCAGTACCAATTGCGTGCCTTGAGGATTATATTTATGGAATATATGGTTTATATTGGTAATTGTACTAGATGTTACGCATGTTGCTTGTACTAGATGGTCTACATTGGTAGGAACGATGTGTAGGTTAATGCAAAGAAGTTGTCATTGTTTTATGCACATAAAATTAAGTTCACATCTCTTGATTATTACATGGATCATAAACCTCTTTTGGTTCCAGCTTTGACATATGGCAACAAAATATGACATCTCAGTAATCACAATCATCTCTGCTCCGAATAACAGCTTTGCTCTGAGAAAATAAATCTCAGCCCTGTATTACTAAGCAAAAATAAGGGTATGACAAGTACAACCCCATATATAATCTGGTATAACAAGAACCACTGGATTTGTTTTCTTTGTGTCTTGTGATTAAATTCTTTTGAGATAAACAAGAGAAATAAATTCTGGAAATTGTGCAAAAATATAGAAAATGCAGACAATTTCAGAATTAAATAAGTTAGAAAAATGCACAAAATAACACTTTATACTTAAGTAATTTTTTCCAACTAATTGTTGCAATTTGTAAGTAATATATTGTTGAAAAATGCATATATTTACAACAAAATAATTCTTCTAAATTTATAATAAAATGAGTCTGATTCTCAAAGTTGAAAGGAGTATCATATGCTTACACATTATCCATTTGTGAAACACCTTCCCTAGTGTCTGCTTGAATAGTGAATGTCACAGAGTTTCCCTTGTCCCCTTCTGATGAATATGGTGTTGTCATTGATGACAATACATTAATGACAAAGGTCAAATTGGTGACATGAAGGTCTTTAGATGTGGGCATTAGGACACCTAATGAGCCAAATGGCCCATACTGTGGTCATTTGGAGATAACATGACAAGCAAGTATGATGACATGGCATTGGAGGGCATTGATGACAAGGAAAGGTTGTTGATATAGATGACATCGCATGTTTGATGAGGATTTTCTGCTTTTGGGGATTTGGATCTCACACACATTGATGAATGTTTGAAGCCATTACATTTGAAGCCATGTACATCACTTATGAATGCTGGAAGAAAACCATACTAAAATTGTTGGATCCCTGATGGAGTTGTGTGCCTCAAGAAGCCCTTGACATGGCTAAGGCAAATGGCCCTAAAAGCAGCCCTATCTCCTTTCTAAATGGAGATTTTTAATCAATATTAATTTGACCAAAATGCTAGGTCGGCTCAGGCTAATATAATTAAATGAAAATAAAAATAAAAAGACAAATACATAGCAAGTCGGCTCCATTTAAAGAATTAATTTAATTATCATTTGTAAAGTCAGCTTACTAAAATAAATTCATGAAAAAAAATCCCTATAAATACCCTACACATGTACCATTTGTTTGGGGAAGATTTCGAGGTTGAAAACAGTAGCTCTGAGGAAATTCGGACCATTGAAAAATGCGGAAAAACACAGCGGCCGAATTTTTTTTTGGTGAAGACAGCTTGTGCATGGTGGTCTGTGGTGAGAATGTGGTGGTGTGAAACTAGCTCTGAAATTTGGATGTGACTGCGGAGCCGCAGGAGTAAAGTTCAAAAGTTTAATGAAGTTATTTTTTTTAAGCTTTGATTTCAGATATCTACAGCAGCATATAGTATATATCCTCTCTGAATTTTTGGGCTGCCTCAGTTGAAAAATCTATCTTGAAGAGACTCTATGTACAGAAAAAAAAATCATCTTGAAGACACTCTCTAATATGAAATTCAAGAAAGATGTGCAAGTGTTATTGGTGCAAATAAAGACTGTCTTGAAGACCCTCTCATCTCTGAAATTTGGGCTGCGAATGTACAGTATTCTTTAGGGCATCCGAACAGCAGGTGTACAGTTGTATGAAGACTGCCAAACTTGATCTTGATCGTCTAGTCATTGCAAGAAACATTATTTCTGTAAAAGACAAATTTGAAGGAATTCGAGGTTGCATACACGGTCATGGTTTTGGCATGATGTAGGGTTCATCCTCAGCATATACTCAGTCTAGTCTTGACAAACATCTTGTGAGCAGACTTTGAGGACATTGAGATGACTGGTGACACGATGACAAGACAGTGGATAGGTTGACGATAAACAGAATGACATGACGTACTGAAGACAAGAGCAGTGGTGACAAAGGTTGACTTGATGATGACAACATGACAGCCGACAGGAAAGTGTTAGCAGTGACAATTCTTTATTTGACTTGAAAGTAACATGAGCTTGATGACAATGACACCTACAGCAGATTGGCATGACAGAGTTCGTGAATGTGAAACATGCATGACAATGATAAATGGTGACTGAGCAGTGAAAGGTTTGAATTGGGATGATGAGCATGGACAGACTTGAAGACTTGATTATGACATGCTGAATTGAAGATAAACCTACAGGAAGAACGTTGATATGAGAAGGATGAGCAGTGGTGTAATGATGGGATTGATGACATGATGATGTATGTGATGTAATGTGACAAGGATGTAATCTGTACGTATTTACAAGCTGGGTCTTGTAGATATTTTCTTTGTAGGATCTACGAAAAGACCAAGCATCGTCTTGGATTGAAGTAGGTGCTTCTGATTCAATAGGGGCTGATTTACCTCACGGTTGCAGCCGTTGAAATACAAAAATATTACAAACATTATATCTAGTGTCTCTTGTGCAATGTGTTGATGAGTATGTTTTTTATTTGATGAATGAATTGATTATTGATGCATAGTCCATTGATGAATATGATATTGAGTTGAATGTGAAATGATGACTTAAGTTATAGAGCTTGAAAAAGAGAAAATTGAAATAAGTCCAAGCTCACCGATTCACCCCCCCCCTTGGCGAGCCATTGTGTTTAACACCTTCATCTTGAGTCAATTGATCATCTTTGAACAGTCTTTCACTTGACTACCCTTGTTAACTTTGGCCATCCACTTCACCCTGTTGCCGCCTAATACACACTTTATGACACGGGAAAGTCTCCAACCTGCTGTGTGTGTCCTTGGGGGCAAGTTAGAGCTGGGGACCACTGTCACCACAGTCC
>LPNX010373094.1:353047-378079 GCA_001517045.1 Pseudotsuga menziesii
GATCTCAACCCTTAGATTAACTCTTCATCAACGGCCTAGAAGCTTGATCCATGTCTCAGCAATATACACCCTCAGATCTAGGTATTTGACCAAGATCTTCTTCATAATCAATGGCTTGGATGAGCTCTGGCAAAAACGTGGGCCCAAGGAGGCGCCCCTCTAAATATGGCTTTGACTATCCAAAACAGCACCCTACCTCCAAAAATAGCGCCCTCTACCAAATATAGTGGCCTCTCTAAAATTACTTGGCGTCCTCATATGTGATAGCACCCTCACTAAACATGGAGCGCTCCTCTAGTTTGATGTGACGCCTTCTAAATGGTGGACGTCCCTTTTAACTTGGCCGCCCTCTAAATATAGTGGCCGCCCTTCACTAAATATGGCGCCTTCCCCTCTTTTTTGGTGGGTCTTCATACTAGCGCCTATCTCCACAATGGTAGCGCCCTCCATTTAAGTTTTAGCGCCCCTTTAATTTGGGGGTTTTACATTAGAGCTAGCGCCCCCCAAATTTGGTGGAGTCTTCAAGTGTTATGACGCCTTCCTTTATCATGCTAGGCGCCCCATCTATTTGGTGGTTTGGACCACGCATTAACTAGGCTTTAGTCTTTAGCCTATTGCTCCAACATAACTCTTTAGCCTTTAATTTAGGCTAAAAATAATTTTACCATAGATTTAATTTTTCACTTTAAAATTTAAATTTTCCCAATTTGACTTAGGAAAAATTAAAAATAAAATTGGAAAAATTAATATCTTGGCCATGGGGGGGTGGAAAAATTATGAAATAAATTTTCCTAGGCTTAACAACCCCCAAACAAATTTACCATGGCATTATTTGATTTTTTCCTTCAAAATCAAATAATATGAATTTTGACTTAGGAAAATTAAAACTTTCCCTAGGGGAGATAGACCCCTCCTGACCAAAATTGGTCTATCTCTTCAACCGCTTATCAGAACGACATGGGACTCGAAGCAGTGGCTTAGGGGGTTTCATAGCAATTTTACTTTGCATTCATAGCCCATATTACAAAATGCCATGCTTGAGCAATTACATTATTACATCAAAACTCAGTTAATTAATCACCAAGGGGTGAAATTGATCAACTGGAAAAAATTAACAAAAATAATAACAACATAACAAAACTCCGCAAGACTCTATACAAATGTCTAGCATGGTCATGAATCACTCTTCGAAGCCTTAGCCACCTCATGGAATTGACTGGTAGAATGCCCGTCAACACTTTGTAGGATTTTGAGTGAAAACCAAACTGATTAAACTCGTTTGTTCAACAAGATCAATTGGAAAGGGAAAAACACTCGATGAGGGGACTTCCCTAACAATCAGTTCCATGGTGTGGCATCCGTATCATATGATCCACACTAGTACATAAAATTACATTAATTTTCCCACGCAAGGGAGCGGACGTTTCGTTTTACAAAGGGGCAATTGCCCTGCAGAAGTGAAAAAATCCTCAGATTTTTCCAAGGTATAACTTGTACAATTATGTACACCTTCATGTACATGGAGTTGCCACCTAGTCGAAATAGGTGGGCAACACACCCAAAAGGGGAATGATCTTTGTTATACTCTTGATGATTGTTTAGATGGTGGCATTAATCTAAAAGATTGATTTCAGGCTATATATTAGTTTATGCAATATTGTATATGTTTGAAACTATGTGATGAGTCACATGAGACACTTGTGTAATGTGAGTATTGTAGTTTAGTACATTATCAATATATATCATTTAAGATGTTATTTTGTCCTCCTAAACGCATTGAATGTGTCATTTCATTCATTGGACAACATTGTCCAACTTTGACAAAAATTGACTTTCTCAACTTTTTGACTTGGTCAACAGAACCAGTCAGCAGAATGTGGTCACCATGATTCACCATTCATCATACTTCAGCCTTTGGAAGCCAATTAGACCCTTTGAAATATGTTTTTCATCTATTATCGACTAATCGGCTTTAATTTTAAGGAATTGCCTAAGTTTACAATTAAAAAAACCTAAGTCCTACTTTAATAACTTGGAGCAGCTTAATAATGGATATTGTAGATTGGTTTTTGGCATGATTTTGATTGGTATGGGACTGTTATCCACTAAAGTTACATTTAAGTAGATTTTCAATGAGCCGCCGAAGTTGTGAACAAGTTCCTTGTTTATTAGTGCTCGAAAGTTCAAAAGACATTCCAGAGCCAATTTTGGCCCCTTTTTAAAATTTTGCATATTCATACTGTTATCACACAATGTGTAGCTACTCGCTAAAGGTATCCCATCCAGGTCGGTAGATGTGGGGTAGCTAACCGGTGACACCGCAAGGGCCTCGTCCACTATGGATGAAGGGTAGTTGTCACACCGGACGAGCTCTTGTCGCTTTAGATCAATATGAAGAATGATCAAGGGGGAGACCCTACTAGCCTAAAGGGGCTAGCAAACCTACTCAAGACACTCCTAAGCATAAACAGTGGGTAAAAGGGAGAGATAATGAGTGAGGTAGTCTATATCTAGCAAATATATGTGGTATAGGAGTTGAGGTGAAGTTGGGAAGACTTAGTGAATTGGGAAAATAGCCCAACTTACGTAAGAAAGTACCACAATGAGTTAAGCAAAGTAGATCTAGGAAGATCTAGCCATATACAAGAGAAACCTAAAGGACCCACTTAGGATTTTATGCAAAAGTAGACAAAGTAGACCCAAAAGGGTAGATCAAGGCATGGAATGACTAGATCCGGGTGCTTGGAGGATATATTTGTGGAAATCAAGTGGGTTCAAGCATACCCAACTAATAGATTTGAAAAGATCTGGCCACACGAATGATATCCTAAAAGGGCACGCCTAGGGTTTATGCAAAAATGAACATGGCGGACCCAAAAGAGTAGATCAGGGCAAGGAGTGACTAGATCGGGACACTTGAAGGATTGATCTGTGGAAATCAAGAGGGTTCAAACATACCCAACTAAAAGATCTGAAAACTTGGCCACCCACCCAAAGGGGGTGCCCCACCTAGAGAGACTAGTGTTAGATCCCGGGCAAACGGAGTCTGATTTGCGTGAAATTTGAGATCTAGGGTCTATTCAACAATCTCCAAGCGGGTTTTGATGGTCCTCATCAAAAACTCACCCGAGCTATCAAATCTACAAAACTAGTGTTTTAAGAAAGGGTTTTAAACGGACAAATGGATGAAAACACTGAAAAACAATACTAACCTTGCAGATCATACCTGAAAATACTTGGAGTCACCTTGGATGTCGATGATCCTTGCACTTGGTTACAATTTCGAGCTAGATCTTACACGAGACAATGGAAAAATCCTTGATTGAGGTAGTGCGCTCTCTCTTCTCCACCTGCACAATCAAACTACAATGTGATTTGTTCACGAAGGAAATAGACAAGCCACGTATAGCATCTACAGAAAAAGATCCAACATACAAATGGCAATTGCAGCACTCCCTAAAGATGGAATGATTCGACCGGAAGATCATGCAAGACGCCTTAGAAATCTTCTCCAACCAATTCGCTACTCTGCAAAAGATTAGTATGGCTACCACAGAAAAATGTTTGTTTGCATGCAAGATCCACTAAAATGTCTAAGCAAGAGGCGTAACAATCACATCCAAATACATTCACAAAGCTTCCAAGATTTTCCTGCAAAAGTTTTCTTGTATTCAAGATTTTCAAAGCCAAAAGTCCTTTTACAAATGAGAGAGCATCTCAATATATAGATCTCTCAAGTACATAAAACCTAGACCAAAAAGATCAAGGGTCAAGATCATAAGATAACATCATCCTAATCTACAACTAAGAATAGCCGAATACATCTCACATGGATCAACTCACTAAAAAAAGGGGGTGCATCACTAAAAAAGCCCAATGAGGGGGTGCACCATATAAAAAAATTCTAATGAACAAAAAGTAGCACATGGTGGGGCTAGGAGGTCATGTTATCCTTCACTAACATGGCCCCATGGCACAATAACAAGGTGTGGTGGCAAATAATATAAAGGAGTGATAAAAATCACTATGGTATCTCCCTCAAAATACATCAAAACACCCTCAAGCTGCATGAATCAAGAATGACTAGACCCCAAGTGAAGTGAAGTCGATGCTAGATGATGAAAGTGACCCAATCATTGTGCGTCGGACCAATCCCATGCCATTCATTTACCTCAATTGCACAAATCAATTTCCTCATTAGCCATATTTTATCACTAAATTGTTTCCTTGGGAACATAAAACAACCAATATCTCACCCGAGAAGCACCTATGCAAAAAATGACTGCACAAATGTGCTTGGCACCCCAAGTATATGGTACAATCGATTGGTTGCACCCTAACAATCCACCCCACGGTTCCAAGAGATTTCTTCAACATCTGCACTGTGTTTCATTTTTTATTTTCAGGGACAGATGTGCTGCAAAACACCTGGAAGACCCATATCTATCCTGCAAATGCTTGAAACTGAAAACCAGCAGCCCTAGTAGACTTAGAATGTCCAAATCAACTGGGAATGAGTACTCACACACAATATATCCATCACAAAGGTACATCAGAAACCCCATCCATGTCAGAACCATAATAATAATAATGCCTGTAAATGCTAATAATCACAAAAATAATATAAGTCGTCATAGCAAATCACCATCTGAAACATGAATATGTCTAATGGACACCTGTAGACCATAAATAATCATCCACCATAAACATCGGTCTATAACTCATCCTGGACCCTACTCCTGGCTTGGTTAACACTAGGTTGACCAAGTCAGGCTGATCAAATGATGACCCAAGTGCTAAAACTCTGATAATGCAAAGTACAAATGGACATGTATGATCAATTATCTATGCTAGCAATGACACACAAGTATAATTAGATTCTGTTGGCAAGTATAAGCACAATACATACATAATAATCTAAATCAAAACGATTCGTTGCTTTAAAACAAGAACTTCCAGTGTATACTCATTTATAGATTTGGCCCTTTTACTAGTCGAGGGTGAAGGTAAGATAAGATAAGATAAGATAATTTTATTTATGTCCACTAATGACCACAAAGTAAATCAACGGGACTATCAGTTACAATGTTGTTTGTGCATGCAGGGTGACCAAACAATCTCCCTTAAAAAGAAAATACAATACAAGAAGTAATATAGAAATGGAGTAGAAGTGTACAAAGCGAGCTAGGTTGAAGCATGGGAGAGCTCTCGCCCCCGTCTCAACACCGTAACCCTGCACAAGGACGAAGAAGCTCAGCTGGACAAGATCCGAGAGCTGAGACAATCGAGAAAGGTCTAGTACTTTTGAGTCCTAACCATAGTTTTAAAAATCGGCTAAATCGGAACCGGAACCGGCCGGTTCACCGATTTGGAACCAAACCGGTTCAAACCGGCAGGTTAACCGGATCGGGGACCGGTTAGTTACTGAACCGGCCGGTTTGGTACCGGTTAGTTACTGAACCGGCCGGTTTGGTACCAAACCGGTCCGGTTCGGTAACTAACCGGTCCGGTTCGGTAACTAACCGGTCCAACCGGCCGAGTTCGAGCCTACCCGGTCCAGTTTGGATCCGGTTTGGAAAAAGTCAATTTTTTTTATTTTTTAGTCATTTTATTTTTCCAGAGTCTCTTACCCGCCTGTGTATTATGTAATAAGCATTCCAAGTGAGAATGCTGGTAACTTGCCAACACCCCACAGGAATTTCCCCTCTTTCATAGACTTATAACAACTTTGAACTTACTGTCTGTATTATACGGTATACCCACTGGCCATTTAAGGACCCACTTGCAGTATGTTACTATGTAATATGTATTACTTAATTGACCCCCTTCCATTTGTAAGAATCATCACGTGCCAATATAGATGAGAAGCAAGATGTTGATTTCACTAAATCAGTGTTATTATTTATATCATTGTTTCAAAAAGAAATGATGATTTTGTAATATGTATTAAGTTTTTTACTATTTACTGAATTCATATGTAATGATAAATTATAATAATTATAGTTTAGAGGCTTGCACATAACCTTAGAGTATAAAGCATCTTATTCACAATAAGTTAGCATCAAGCCACTTGTTTAAACAGAGTTAACATCAGCATTCACATTTTGGAATCAAACTCAATCAAGACAACATTTTAAAAGTCTGTACTTTATCACCATTTAGAAGGATATCATAACAAAAGATTATTCAAAATGACAGCTGTAAGTTTGTAATGACCATGCCAACTAGTTTAACAGTTCACCATGATAAAATGTCTAGAAAAGAAGCCTAAAAAACTGTCCCAATTGCACCACTTTAAGGAGATCAAAGGGTCTGAAATCCTACTATCCTAATTATCAGCAGTGGCAGCAGTATGACAGGGTGCCAAACAGTCCACAAGAAGAGACATCGGGGTGCCTAACCCTTTCAAACTTTGAAATTAAAAAAATGTGGCTAATATGATCAAATAACAATGCATTTAAAAGTTCTCAGTTCTCAATGAAATTGAAAAAATGTGGCTACTATGGTATATACATGAGCAAATTTTGGTTATTTTGTCTTCAATGCCTTGGAATCATGGATTATAATCCTGAAAATGTTGTTTTTCTTTAAAATTTAAATATTTGATGTATTTTTTAGCAAACCGATTCATCAAATTCAAATCGGCCGATTTATGACCGATTTCGATTCTGATTCCGAGTTGACCCTCGACCGATTCCGAGTCCGATTCCGATTTTTAAAACTATGCTCCTAACATCCGCGACCGAAAGAGGAAAATTGAGGGAAGTGCAATAATGTCTGCTGGCCCGAAGAGGAGCTGGTAGGCGCGGGGCGTCCTCTTGAGTGATGCCGGCGAGGTCTGGAGGGTCTTGTGCGTCTCTCGAAGGAAGGTCTGGTACAAAGTTGCCGCTGGAATCTCGTGTGTCGAGAACCATCAATCTTAACAGATCTGGGAACAAAAACCAGATAAGGCCAAGGGATGACTTGATAACTCAACACTATAAGCACCTGGGCTAAAGGACAAGGGGATCCACACAACACATAAGTTGGACTAGGTGAACAACAGGGCAACCTTTTTATACTTTATTTGCTCATCATTTATTATACTAGTTAACCTCTAAAGGCAGGTTCCCTAATAAGCCTTATGGGCTTCTAGATAATGACAAAGACATGACCTTCTTGGGCCAGTCTCTCCTTGTTTCCTTGTAGGGGGCAAATGAGTAGTACATTATACAAAGAATGAGTACTCATCCTCTAGCCATCCACTTTATTTCTTATTGCTAACTTGTCAGCCTCCAAGAGAAGGTAGACTAGAAAGCCTTCTGGGCTTCCAGAAAATGACTATGGCTCATCATTGAGGGGCTTGCCTCACCCTGATACCCTGTGGGGATAAATGAGCCTTACACCATACAATGGATGAGTGCTCATCTCTTGGCAACTAGCTAGTTTTATTTTTATTTCCAATAGTGTCTAAAGACACTTTTACTTTGTTGGCAGGGCATCCATTTAGAATAACTTTAAGCTTTGATGTCTTATTGTCAAAGAACACTTCTTTGGTAGGACTACTTGTGTTCAAGACCTAGAGGTAGACATTCCCTGTGATAAACATCACATAAACCAACACCGAGACACAATTTATACATGGAGACCTATTCAAACATAGAGGTGAAGGTCGGGGAAATCCCAAATGTTACTAGTCAAGTTACAACTCAAGGATAATCAATCAACATGGGAAGGCAATGGATGGACGGAGGCAGTGGAAATGATGGCAAGACTAGCAAGCTATGTCCCTAAAGGGAAATTACCAAATCCATACTAGGAGTAGGGCATGGCCAATGAGTATACAAAAGAATCTCGGTCAAAACAACTAGATCATTTATACTTTAGATTCCAAGTAAACCAAGATAAAGTATTGCCAACATATAATCAACATCAATCGAGTCTCACTGCTAAAATAGGTAACAGAGCAACATCAAAACCCATATGCACAAACCATAATATCACCTGGGTCATATACCTACACTGGATCTAAAACCAATCTGAAGATCACTAGAAAAACTGTTATTGCTACATATCATGGGCACTATAACAATCTCTGCTCTCGCTCATGAAGGAATGGCTAACTCAGTCATCAAATCTGGGCTCATGAGGCTTAGTCATGGCATAGAACTGGTCAATCTGGATACTCATCATACTCTAGATCTGTTGAAAGTGGGAGATCATCAACTGGTGGCTCATCATCTGCTAATCTCATAGTAAAGGGTCGGCTCAAAGAACTGCTCAGTACTACTCAGGAACAAAAGTAGCCTAACTACTATATATGTGACAACATCTGGCTCCAACTGGAACAGGCTCTCTATGGGAGAGAGCGAATGAGAACCTCAGATATCTCTGGTACGCAGCAACACTCATAAAAAAAATGTACCTGATCTATTGCTCCATCTTTAGTAAAACCTATCCCTGCGCATGATGGAAACAACACCACCCAGCAGTACATCTGGCATAAAATAAAATAAAATCTTGGAAATAAAATACTGAAAAGTAAATGTTGAAATATCAATGCGGAAAGTAAAGTGCTAAAATAAAAACATCTAATCTAAAAACTGTTAAGCAATTAAGGAAGACTCAAGCAGAAAGTGACAAAGACTCAGAGTCACGACTATGCAACACTAAAGACTCAATCCTACTGCTCGAGAGAGCTTATTCAGGTTCCTACTCTAAAATAAACAGGAAAGGAAGGTCTCGCTAAGTCAAATCAAGAATATAGTCCTGTAGACTAGTCTCATGAACACGGATGCGAAACTAATGTCCATTCGCAAAGGATAAATAATAGAATTTTCCATCTACACGCTATGAAAGGGCCAACCCATAAGTCAACATACTCTCTAGAAATTCGAAAATAATCTACATTCCTCAACAACTTTATCACCATGGTCGAACTGCCTTCTGTTAAGCGTAGAGGGTATAATTTGCATATCTCGTATGGCATCCAAAAGCACATCAACGTTCCCTCGAGGGTAAGGATGCTCTATGCTACGGTTTGGCATGGGATGAACAGTATCATTTTTAGCAAGATCTTCCTTAGGTAGTATGGGAATACTCCCTACTAGCATCTGAAGGAGTATGTTTCTTTCCATGCACTCAGTACCTCCCTATTTAGGTTGCAAGCATATAATATTACTTTGTGTTTTGTTTGCAATCAATAAATCTCCAAAAATGTTTTCTAACCATGTGTGAATGGGATAGGTGAACGAAATTTCCTCGTGATAAGTATTGGATCCTTCTCCTGAGGGGATAGGCATTGAATAATATGTCATGTCGAAGTGGGTGCTCCCTTCTTCAAAATGAGGATCCTCTCGTGGTAAGAGGAAACTTAGGAAATTAGGAAGATTGTTCACTATGGGGAAATCATTCGAATTTTGTTGGTTAATGGTAGGCTCTAAAAGGGGTGGAGGTGGGTCATCACGATGAATAATCTCTCTATCACTGGATGCATTGTTGCTTTCCAACTAATAAATTGGTGGAAGGCCTTGTTGTGCCCTATCTTGGTTGACCTTCATATTAACAGTATACTCTCTCAACGTTCTAAAGGTTCTTTGTTCAGGAGGAGGTTTAAATTCTTCTATTGGTGTCTCCCCGTTTCTCCTGACAACCTCCAATCTTTGTTCTAGCTCTTCATGCGGAATAGTCATATGTGGGTCAGTTCCTCCAAAACCTAGACTGGGATTATGAAGGTGACTAGAAACATCAAAACCTTTTGCACAACAAACAATCCTCAAATCATGAGAGACTTCAGACACCACCAACTCATGATCAAAACTTTGGAGATCCCTTTCTTCTTTTGATGAATCAAAATCCCGAAAAGATCTCCAAATAGTCTCTGTGTCATCCTCACTTCCTGGTGAACTATTACCTCCTTCCATAACCATGAACACACCATTGGGAAACAACTCACCCTGGCCATATGAATTCTTGGCCCCGTCTTCCTACCGCTCTAAATGTCCATCATAGAAAAGCTCGTGGTAAATCCTCACCATTGCTCCATTAGAGTTGGGAATAGTGGCATATGATAAGTCCATCTGTAGTTGGCCACGAAATCCTGTAGACCATCTTCGACTTAGATGCATCCAATAAACCGGAGGCAAATCAACTACTACAACATCCATGAGAGTGGATATGTCTGAACAAGCAAACAAGTATGCTTGAATATTCTTGATCAATCCGAAAACATGGACAGGTCTTGAATCTATTCCACAAACATTTTTATACGGTCTAGTGATTTGCAACCCCATGGCCTCCATCATACTTTTGGGCATCACATTCATGGCGGCTCCCAAGTCAAACATACAGTTGTGTAATAAGAAATCACCAATGTGAAGAGTCAGATAGAAAGCCTCATGCCCTCCATTCTTCCTCTCATAAAGCGTTGCCATAATCTCAATTGGAGGATCCTCTTCCTCTCTGAGTGCAATATTCAAAGGTGGACTAGGAAGAGGTTCAACAATGATGTCATTTTGTCCGACTATGGGAATACCCCCTATTGATGAACCAGGAAGCCTATCAAACCATCTACAGGCCTCACCCCCTAAAGAAAACAAAAGGCCCCTCATGTACACATCCTCCTCCTTAGCACCATAAGCTTCCATGTGTGACCACACGGCATCTCTATGGTCTTCGATGGCGGTTGCACAATTACCAGAGAATTTAGGAATGCTTTCAAAATATTTGTCTCGCAAAACATGGGGTGACCCAGCTATTGGGATAATTCAAAAGGCGAGGCCTTAACCTTATTGCCAAAGGCTCGGGGTTGATTTGTGTTTGCGGTTGTGTGAGCCATTGAAATGGGTTGTGAGACTGGAATAGAAGAAGAGACTTGATTAGATAAAGGATCTGGATTCACAGGTATAGGAGTAGTAGAAGGAGAACCTTGGAAATGGTTAGGAGACCCAGTAGAATTAGCAATTTTCCAAAAGAAAGTTGTGGACTGTGCTTTTGGGTCTTTACGACCTAGGTTCCTTTTATAAGCAATGGGGCTTCCTTCCACTAGATTCGATCGACTTCTGAGATCATAAGAATGGGTCTGGGATTGCTCCTCAGAGGAGTCGCTTTGTGGAGTCGCCAGGTGAGATACAAAATGAACTCACCGAAAGATATGTCGCTGGAGAAGTATGATGCGAGAAAGAGATAAGTGAATGTAGATTTAAGAAAAATGGAAATCATTCACTTAATTTAATCCAGATGCAATGATTCGGAGGATAAGAGTGAAGTGCTACTTGCAGACACCAAAGGTAGGCCTCTACCTCCCCAGCAATGGCGCCAAAAGATGTTGGCAAAGAGAACGGGGGTAGAGCTTAAGGACAAATGTCGAACCAAGGTAGGCCTCTACCTTCCCCGTCAGCGGCACCAAAAGATGTTATCACACAATGTGTAGCTACCAGCTAAAGGTATCCCATCGGGAACGGTAGAGGTGGGGTAGCTAACCGATGACACCGCAAGGGCCTCGTCAACTATGGATGAAGGTTAATTGTCACACCGAAAGGGCTCTTGTTGCTTTACATCAATCTGAATAATGATCAAAGAGGCGACTCTACTAGCCTAAAGGGGATAGCAAACCTACTCAAGACACTCCTAAGGGTAAAAAGTGGGTAAAAGGGAGAGATAATGAGTGAGGTAGTCTAGATCTAGCAAATGCCAAATATATGTGGTATAGAAGTTGAGGTGAAGTTGGGGAGACTTGGTGAATTAGGAAAATAACCCAACGTACGTAAGAAAGTACCACAATGAGTTGAGCAAAGTAGATCTAGGAAGATCTAGCCATATACAAGAGAAACCTAAAGCACCCACTTAGGATTTTATGCAAAAGTAGACGAAGTGGACCCAAAATGGTAGATCAGGGCATGGAATGACTAGATCCAGGTGCTTGGAGGATAGATGTGTGGAAATCAAGTGGGTTCAAGCACACCCAACTAATAGATCTAAAAAGATCTAGCTACACTAATGATATCCTAAAGGGACACACCTAGGGTTTATGCAAAAATGAACATGGTGGACCCAAAAGAGTAGATCGGGGCAAGGAGTGACTAGATCAGGACACTTTAAGGATGGATCTGTGAAAATCAAGTGGGTTCAAGCATACCCAACTGATAGATCTGAAAAACTTGGCCACCCACCCCAAAGGGGGCGCCCCACCTAGAGAGACTAGTGCTAGATGTTGTGCCAAATGGGGTAAAGGAATGGCATGGGATTGGTTAGAGGCCCAGTGATTAGGTATGTACTCAAATCTATTTTAAAATAGTATCTGGAATCCATTTGTCACATATAAAATTAAAATCAAATCTTTCAAAAAAAATTGTGATTGCATGCGGAGCTATTTGAGAATTCTACCACTTGGATATTTTTCTTATCTCCTTTTCAAGCAAATCCATATCCTAGGCGTCATCTTTTGGGACTCCTTTAACCAAGGAAATAAGGCATTAGTCTCTACTCGTCTAAGGGTAGAGACAGATCACCAGCTAGACCGATCAGACAAGATCTGCCGGGTATGTCACCTTCGAGAGGTTGAGATCAAGGAGCACTTCATCTTTCGATATCCTATCTACTATGAGATCCACAGCAATTTCATTGTCTTTTCAAAGACCTTCTCACAGAGCTCTAGACTTTGGCTAGATTCTCCAAATACCTAGATCTAAGATGTCTAGCTTTATACTTGTAGGAAGCCATTTAGGTTTGCTCTTTCACCCTTCAACAACATTCTCAATCTAAACTAGGCTCCATTCAGTGTATTACTTCTTTCTTTTCAGTGCTTCCTTCCTCTAGAGGCACCAACAGATAGCCTGTATATGGCACGGACCTTCATCGCTCTCTTAGGACAGGACAAACCATCTCTACCTCCGCCCAACACCAAAGACGGGGAACGTCTCGACCCCACTGAGACAGATAGACGACTTCTTCCAAGTTGCAGCATCAAGCATCGTCCTCCAAGCAGCGGCGCACTACTCATTTCAATTCCTCTTCTAGATCTTCCTCCGACTGGAGTATTATTTTGAGCTTCCTTCAGTCGGCCTCAGATGGTACGAGAGATACTCCCAATACTTCCACTGTCTACAATGTTTCCTATGGCCCATGACAATTTCACTGTCACCATCTCCACATCACAACTCTTGGATCCACTTTCCTTCCTTGGAGTTATATTTGTATATCTCCTTGTATATATTTCGCTCTGAGACCGGCCCTCCATATATGGGATAGGGTTTTGGTTTGTTTTATGCTTTTATCTTTTTATAGGAGCTACTTTTACGCTCCCATTCTATATTATTATGGTACCGCACATTCCCATTGACCTAGTTTTGGTGGTCATTTCTTGGACATTAATAAAATTATCTTCTCTATCTCATCTTATCTACCCTATTTGCCCTAAAGGAATTTTCTATTCATCTAACTTTGCATGTGTGATGTCTTGCTTCTTGATTATTAAATGACGGAGCTTTCATATGTAGCAAGCAAATTTGGTGTCAGAGCTTTGTTATCACCTATTTTGTACAATAGTTGAACCTCCTTTGAGCCGCCACTGTTGGAACACCATCAGTGTTCACTTCCAAAGTATCAAGGGTTTAGATTGCAATAATTAGCCAACTTTGGCTAGCCAGTTTTATTCTTCAGTCAAAATGACCATGGCCCCACGGGGTTTGTAATAAGTGTGCTAGTAGGATTTTTGAATGGCTCAGTCCCCCATGACTTAGTTATGCAACTAAGGCATTCCAGGGAGTTTTTTCCCTTGTCAATTATGCTTTGCCTATAGTCGAGAAATAATTGATGAGGTTTTCCCCCGCTTCCTCCAAAGCTGGAATGCCCAATTTTGAAAATTTGAGCCTTGGGGGGTTTTCTCCCGCTTACCGGACGCGTTGGATTGAGTTTTTTATTTTTATTATTTTTCCAAATATTTAATTGGAAAAATCTAATTTGTAATATGTCAGTCATCCAGGATCCGAATTCAGAGTTTGAAGGCTTAAATCATAAGCCAAAAATCATACATGATTCCCAGACCAGCTTGTCCTAAGTTTTGAATGTCAATTCAGCCTCATAATTTATAATTTCTCAAAAAAAACTCATGTACAGAGAAATTATTAATTAAAATATAAAAAATGAATATTTTGGAGATAATCCAAAAAGAATAAAATAAAAGGCTAAATGACATGGCACAGGGCATTCATGATGATTCCAACAAACTCCACTCAGCTTCAGTCAACTATCCAGTCAGCGCAAGTCATCTTCAATGGAGAAATTTGCCCTCCTTCATGGGATTCACGAATTGGGCATGTGCACTTGGTAAATGGGTTGTTAAGATGTATTTATTGCCAAGGTGGGCGCCCTCCTTGTTATGTGGCCACCTCATGGGCTTGCCTCCCATTGTACACAAGTTGCATTGATTATAACTCAAAGCTTTGTCTCCTACACAAGCTCACGTATATCTCCCTTGGAACACGAGTATTACACATGGCCAATTCGTATTTGATGGTTGATGGTTCCAAGGAAGGGGAGGGGGCGCCTTGCCAAGGTGGAGGCCACCTCCCCATCCACATAGATGATAACTCGAGTTGTTTGTTGGAGTTTGCACTCCAAGCCACCCTTTCACATGGATTTGATTGGATGGAAATTGGAATTCGATTTGATGACTCATGCTATTGGCTCCTTCCTAGCCAATTTGAATTAGGGCAACCTGTGGTCTAGTATTTTATATAAGTAGATGTTATGGATATTTTGGGCAAACTTACTCTGCCAGATTGTAATTGTGTTACAGCTTTTTGCTATTGGAAATAAAGTGACTTTGGAGGTCCATATGGTGTGTTGATTCTTGTCATGGGAAGTGCTTCATCTGTATCCAGGTGATTTTGTTCTTGGTTATTACTTATATTTCACTATTTTGATCAAATTGTTAGCTTAGAAGGCTTTATTAAGTCCATAGGGTGGGCATTTGAGTTCAATTTGTCCATTTATGTTGGGTTTTANAATACTTATACTCTTCTAATCCCATTTTGCTTTGCATACATTATTTGATGAAGACGTGTTTGTAGGCAGTTTCTTGTGCATATCTCAAAAGTTTGAAGGGAAGTTTGAGCTCGGTTGCTTCTCTCATCTCTTCAAAAGACCTATTTTTTCTGACATTGTGTGCATTTCAAGGCCTCCTAAAGTCGATTTCAAGCCTCAAAAAATTTGGCAAGAGGCACTAGTTCGAAGATCCATCTCTCAAAACTACATCTTAAAACTCGGTTACTTGCTACCTTGGAAGCCCTAAACATCCTCCTTTTGTTTTTGGCCTCCTACCTTCTCCTTTGCTCTCGTCTCCCTTCCTCTTCCATTTCGTTTTTGACCTTCCCTCGTTCCTTAGTCTTTCGTTTTTCCTTCTAGATCTCCTTTCTCCCAGCTCTCTCATCCCTTTCGTTTTACCTGTAGAATTGTTCAAGCTTCCTCCTTTTTGTTCCCCTTTGAGCATTTCAAAAAAATCACAGAAAGCAACAAAGGTTTTTTGGTTAAGAGTTAGTTTTGTCTCAATTTTAAAAGATTAAACAGTTAGATCTCTTTCCATTGTATGCTTTTTCCATTCGTAGATCTCACAATCACATTCCTTTGAAAAAGTGGCATTGGATTTTACTTACTTGTTGCAGTCTTAGAATCTACGGTAGTTTCATTTCTTTTTTTTATTGATTTTCAGCTAATGCCTAATGGGTGCTTTGAGATGACTCGTCTTGTGTAGGTATTTGAAGGACACGAGAACCAAAAGGCTAGATACAAGCAAGTTTTGATCCCAAGGAGCTAGATCTAAAACAAAGAATCATTTCAAGAAGAGTAGCCATTTACACCCAACAAAGAACAAAGCTTCACAAATACTACCAAGGAAATCCAAAACTCAAAGTCCAAACTCATCTTTCTCCTTTGTATGAGCCCTCAAAAGGCTTTAGCTTCATTTCATTAGTTGCATTTCCATTTTAAGGGTTGAATCCCCTCATTTTGTACTTGATTAATAAAATAAGGCTAAGTGGGATAAAGCCTTCCATAGTTGGTTTTTCTTCCCCATTTAGGGGAAGAGTGTCTTGTGTGTTCTTAGCTTAAATTTGCTTTAAGTATTTGTAATAGTTTCATTTGTGCTTAGAACACTAATTGTTAGTTTGGTTTGTTTTTTTTCCCTTAGCTTAGTTTATTTTTGCAAGTAGCTTAGCTTCATTTTTATTGTAGAATACTTGTGTTTCCTTGTTTAAAATTTATAAATCTTTAAAAGAAACCAAGACTCTTGAACTTTGTCAAAAGATGAAGTCAAGAGCACTCTCTATCGAAGAGCATCTGTTTTGCACTTTTACTACATTTAGCATAAAGATTAGTAAAAGACTCTTGAATTTTGTCATAAAACGAAGTCAAGAGCACTCACTGTCGGAGAGGTTCATTGTGCTTTAATTAAAATTCGCCACTCACATCCCCTTTCTAAAATTTATTTCGTTGCTTTCCATAACCAAGTATGCTCTGCCAACCCTAAAAAGTTGGATTATTACTCAGAACGGTGATTGGATTTGTTAATCTTACAAGTGATAACAATAATAAAATCTTCACCCCCATAAACCAACGAACCAGCGTTGTTTCGAGAGATACTCAAGTAGTGGGGAAATTCCTACTGGTGGTGCCGAAAATCACCGTTGTCATAGAGTTCTAGCTTGCTGGTTAAATCCACTGGACACCTAGCCTATAATACTGGATGGTCCGTCAGGTCACCAAGGGGAGCCACTAAAGGTATACTTTTCTGGTTGGACTCATACCTTGCTTTTATTTTTAGCCTTAATAATCAAGATCACTAAATCTCATAAAATCAACCAAGATAAAATGCACAACATTCTCACCAACATTATTATGAGACTTGTATCTTCAGCATCCCCAAGCACTACACATTTTGACTCCATTTGGCATTAGTCACTTTGAACTTTCATATATTAATTAATTTGGGCCATTTGTCCATGGGGAATATGTTTAAGTTATTATCTATCTGTGGATACCATTTTATTGTACAAGTCTTCATTATAGTGTTTATCTACAATCTTGTAACTGCAACGTGGATTGCTCTTATCTTGTGTTCATCTCATTCATTACAAAACTGTAATCTCATTAAAAAACTCATAAACAACACTCATCCGCATCCGCAACCATAAAAACACTTAAAAAACATAGAGCCTGTTGCCAACCTTTTTGTACCATAGTTGGGTTACCTGAGGAGTCGCGGGTTGACAAACATGACCAATGTTTGATTCCAGTGTATCAGATGATTCGCCTTTCTGTCTAGCCAGTTTTGGCTAGTCAGTTTGTTATTTGAATAATTTTGACCATGGCCCCGCGGGGTTTGTAATAAAATGTGCCACTAGGGTGTTTTGAGTGGTTCGATCTCCTGAGACGTAGAATTTCAACTAAGGTATTCCAGGGAGTTTTTTGCCCTTGACAATTATGCTTTGCCTATAGCCGAGTATAATTGACGAGGTTTTCTCCCGCTTCCTCCAAAGCTGGAATGCCCGATTTTGAATTCTGGGCCTTGGGGGGTTCATTAGAGCCCAACTAAGTGTATATAAACCTACTATGCATTATTAGAATAGAGCATGGTCATGTCCTAACTCACTAGGTTCCTCAAAAAAAATTCCGAAAAAATTTTAACGGATGCATCAAAAATTATTTTTTAATTTTTTAATTTCTTCCTAATTTTTTAATTAAATTTTTCCATAATTTAAATGGAAAAATTCAATTTGTGATAAGTTAGTCATCCGGAACCCGAATTCAGTGATTGAAAGCTCTAACCTTAAGCCAAAAATCATTCTTAATAGGCCAGCCAGTCAGATCCAACTTTCAGATCATCATTCAGCCACATAAAGGCTTATTTTCTCAAAAAATTCATTTTGGGGGAAAAAAATGATTATTTAATAATAAAAAAATTATTTTGGAGAAAATCCAAAACTCTCCAAATTAATCCAAATTCAATGAAATGAAATGCAAAATGACATGGCATTGGGCATTTATGATGATTGGAGTTAACAGAACTCAGCTGCAGTCAGCATCCAGTGAGCATTAAAGATATATTCAGTTAACGGTCTCGTCATATCCAGCTAAACTCATGAATTGGATGAGATGGAGAATATTCATTGGCTTGATGTTTTGATCGAGGCAGGAACTGGTGCTTACACTTATGATCTCTTAGCAGTGGCTCCTCCATACCTAGCTATGGCTCCTCCATACCTAGCTCACGTCTTCACCTACTTGCTCATGCCCTCTCCTCATGCTCACACCCCTCTCTCCTCATGAGGGCGTCTTCACAAGTGTGGCCTCATCTTTGGCTTGGTTTCTGTGCTTAGGGTTGGAGTGGGGGCGCCTTTGCCTAGGTGGAAGCCTCCCCTCACTCTTAACTCCTCAGCTTCGGTTTTTAGCTCTCGGTTGTGTGCCAAGCCGGTTAGATCTGGTTCTCTGGTTTTAGGGTTTTGGGTCTTCTCTCATTGTATAAATACAGGCTCCTTTAGCTCTATTGGGATGGATTTTTGTATAGAGAAACTTTGTCCAAACTTTGTGAATGCTTGTTGCTTTATACAACAGTTGGAATAAATTTAAGGCTTTGGAGGCTCACATGGTTTGATAATTGTGGATGAATGCTCTTGATGGATGAGGTGATTGTGTTCTAATTTTTCTCTTTCATATCTATTTTGATTAAAAATCTATGCTTTAGAACGCTTCTGTAAGCACGTAAGAACACTTATTTGTGGTTTACAATTTAGTTGTTTATTGCTTTACCCTTAGAAATTGAAAGTAGCATTGTTTATTCAGTCATATTTCATGCTCTTTTACATTTCAATTTGTGAACAATACATGATCTAACCCATCTTTTGGCAAGTATTTGAGTTGATTTTGTGCAGATCAGTCCATCCAACCAAGTAGAAGTTCGAGCTCAACTGCATCCTCTTCTCTTGGAGTCAACTGCAACTTCCGGCAATTGCAAGCTTTAAGGAATCCAAGCATCCTTAAGAAGATCCACAGGTTTGAATATTTTCTCCCTGCTTTCATTCATCTTTCAAGGTAAAAATTTCTAAATTTTTGGGTTAAGGCAAAGTTTGGGCTCAAGTCATCAATCATTCACCAAACCGTATGCCCCTGTTGGTTGTCCCGTCTTCATTTTGCAGCCCTCTTTCACTTCTTTTTGGAGCCCTCTCTTCTCCTCTTTCACTGCCATTTTTTCCCCTTTTTCCTTACCTTCTGCAGCCCTCTTTTTGCCTAAATTTGCAGCCCTATTCACCCCTTTTTGCAGCCACTTTTTGGGCCCTAGTTTCAGCCTTCTTCCTCTTCTTTTGCAGCTTTCTTTGTCTTTTTTGCAGCCCCTTTTTCACTTTTGTTTTCAGCCTTCTTTTGACCCTACTTTGCCCTCTCTTCACCCTTTTGCCTTCTCTTTTCCATAGCTTCTTATTCTTCTCATCCTCCTCCGGTTTTGGTAAAAGTTGGGTTTATTTTTTGTGATTAAATTTATAGACCTAGTTTCATTTTTTTTTTTACTAACATTATAACAAGCTAGTGTTCAAAGCTCTCATTTTCGGGCAGGTAGTGTTGGCAGTCAGCAACAACCCCTTCATTTTTCATTTAAGATGAAGGGAGATCAGCTCTCTTTTATTATTTACTTTTAAAATATTATAAAAAAGTACCTTCAGAATCTTCGAAAGTACTCTCAATTGTAGAAGAGACAAATGACAACATTTTCATAGTTTTGATAATTAGTAGTTGTCAGTTTCATAGATTTTTATATAATCAATTCTATCATTAATTAATCTATCCGATTATATATGATTTAAGAAATTTAAAGAGATAGTATGCTAATTGGGGTTCAACGAAAACACATTTTGAATTTGTTTGAAGCTGGTTATTGATAAGATATTATAAAGTTCTGAAAGACCTAGAACTTGAGGTGATTTATTAAATTAATTTTTTTATTAAAACCTAAAGAGTTCACATTCTATAGGTAACTTAATATCATATCATTATTTTGTAAAAATTGTGTATATTGTTGACACTGAGAGGGGGGGTGAATCAGTGTAAAACCAATTTTATACCTTTTCTTATCTTGACACAGATAACTACCAATTCATCAATCTACCAATCACATAAACATTTCATAAACATATTATTCACATATCATAGCATTTAACTCAACAAGAATCATAACACAGAAGCACACCACACCATATAAATTTGTAATCTTTTTATATTATTTTGGTCCGGCTACAACCGTTAGGCAAAATCAGCACTTACTGATACATAGAGCACCTACTCTGCATCCAGGACCCTGCCTGGTTTTCTTAGACCCTGCTAAGAAGGGTTTGAGGTATCCTAACCTCAAAAGCAAGACAAGCTTGCTTTTACAATAAAGCTCACTGTTACATTACTTCATTACTTGTCTCTTCAATCTGCTGCTGGTCAATACTGCTGATTAACACTGTTGCAATACACCTGCTCTTCAATACTGCCAAGTCATCAAGGACTGCTCATCTCTGTTGTTGCTGGAACACTGCTCATTACCACTGCTCATAAATCATATCAGGAATCCTACTAGTCACTGTCAACAGCTACAAGGATCTGCTCTCGTGCATTATTCTGTCAGGCACATCATTCTGATCATAAGCATGAATACATCATGCTGCTGTCAGCATCATTCCATAATCTGCTCTTATCATGACTTAGCTCGTCATTAGAATAGCTCAGTCTTGGACTGATCACACTCTACACTATGTCTCATAAGCTAGGGCTGTCATCTTTGTCATCAATCAAATGTTCAAGTACTGCTGCTTATCCCAACTAATCCTCAAAACAGACTGTTTATTTAGACTTGTCAATGCATTGGACTTAGGGCATTAACCAAGACTTGTCATCACTTGTTCACACACCATTGTACTGGACATCACTGCTGTTATACATCTGAACTGAACACTGTTCATAGTTCATCTGAGCAAAGAGGGCTGTTCATACCCTTTGCTTACTGCCAGAACTTATTCTTTCCACATTATAAAAAACATACTTCACTGAGCAAAATGTCTATACTTCACTGTGCAAATAAGGCATCATATATTTCTAGCATCTCAATGTATAAACTTCTTAAGGCGCACATACATACCTTCACATTTCACTTACCTGGGTTATCCATTCAAAGGATCTGGGCTGTACACTGAATTATATCACTGTGTGTGCTCAGCATATCACTCAGAAGTCAAAACATATCACAGCATATCAGTTTCTTGCTGTCAATTATTGTTATGTTAAACTGTCAAGTCAATCTGCCACTTGTGATCAACTATTGCACTTGTCATTCACTGTTGTTCTTGTCATCTGTTACTGTCATAACACATTACTGCCACTGACATGCCAAGGCTGTCACTCTCATCAAGCTGTCATCTTTTAAAATTGCTAACAGACTGTCAAGACCTTCAACTCTTAGTCAACCACTGAATTTAGTTCTTGATGAGTGATCTCCTTTTACACCTAATATGAAACACTGTCATAAGAATCTTCTGTAGATTCAAATAGCTGCTACCAAGTCAAAACTTCATTGTTGTTGAGTGATGTTATGGCCCAAATTCAGAGATGGATTAAGTATTGAAATCATGTCCAAGATCTGTGTACTGCTGCTGCTACGCACTTCATACTCCACTGTGGTTATCTCAGAAATTAACCCAAATTCAGAGTTGTTCAAACTTTAGAACTTCACCTTGACTGCAGCTGCCAACACATGCATCATTCCCATCTCGAACTTCGAGCAGCACATTCATTACTAAGGGCTTGATCAGCATCTCACCATCATACACTACTTGGGCATCCACATTGTATTACTCTGCACTTATTTTCCCAATACAAGTCTATCCAAGCATCTGTATTCAAATATGATTAGCATCCTCTGTTTTCGGAATTCTGACCATAAAAATTTAGTTCCGTTCAAACATTATATGGGTTAAACTCGCCATTTGTTTTGAAAGATTTAATTACACCAAACTGGTCCAAATTCAAGGTTAGAACTCTACAATACTGAGTTATATGACCTATTTCAGCACCAAAAAAAAATAAATGATACTGAAAAATTACTCCTCTGACATGTGACACAAAGAGTACGTGCAGACTGCCACTGTGTGTGGTCTGCTGCCCAAAAAAAAAAAAAAAATGCAGTCTGCTGCTACTGTATCTTCCTGCAGCTGTCCTTAGGCTAATTCTGTCCCAAAAATCAGAGTTAATAAAAGGATACAAATTCTGTCCCAAAAGGAAAAATTCTAGCTGTTCTTTTCCTCTCCTGTTGCTGCCTCAGTGCACCAGTAACCCCCGAAATCACAGAGCTCTTATTGCCCACAAATTCTCCTTTAACTGCCTCAGTAAACAGTCCAAAAAAAATCACAGACATAAAAATGTCTGCTGCTGCGTTTTTCTCTGCTGTTGCATTTTTCTCTGTGCCTACACCTGCTATTCTGCGACTGCCTCAGTGGACTTGGACCGGGACAGTCACTTGACTGCTGTTGCAAATTTTACCACCGAGACCCTTCAAAAATTTGCTGGTACTTCAAGCCCCGAGTCTTGGGGGTGACTCTATCGGCCCACAGGGCGTTTGGTAGTGCTGAGTGCCAACTCCTTTGGTTTTCTATTACAGTCTTCTTTAGGATTCTAATCAGATTTTTATTAGAGGATTCAGCCAGGCCATTCCCTTGTGGATAGTAGTTAGCAAAATAATGCAATTTTATTCCTTTATCATGAGCAAAGGCAGTTAATTTAATTGATGAAAAGTATTTAGCATTATCAAAAACTAACGAAATTGGAACTCCAAACCTGGTCATGATATGATCTTGCAGAAAACTGATGACTTCATCTTCATTTATCTTGCGTAGCGGGATAGCTTCGACCCAGCGAGTGAAATAATCAGTGGCGGTCAGAATATATTTGTGTTGGAGGGAAGAATTTGGTTTTATTTCTCCAATAATATCCAATCCCCATTGCTCGAATGGTTCCGTGATCATTACAGGCTTTAGGGGTGCTGCTGCTTTAGGTTGTCTCCCACCACACCTTTGGCAGATGTCACATCTCCTGACATGTGCATGTGCATCTTTGAAGAGTGTAGGCCAATAATAACCTGCCCTGAGGATTTTGTGGGCTGTAGTGTCTCCTGAATAATGTCCCTCAGCAGGCCCGTCATGCAACTCTGTCATTACTTTCTTCGCATCTTCCTTTTCTAGGCATCTGAGAAGGACCCCGTCATAATTCTTTCTGAACAACATTCCTTCAACAATTTGATAAGATGCTGATTTAAGACGTAGCGCTCTTCTTTGCTTGGAATTCCAATGTTCTGGTAACAGCCCTGCCTGCAGGTAATGCACAAGGTCTCTGTACCAAGACTCGGGAGCTGTAAATAAAGGACATACATACATTACATGTAACTCGGCCTCATCCTCCCAGGCTTGTTCTTCATTGTTCCCACTTTTAGTCATCAGTTTGCACAACCCTTGACCTTTCACTATAGAAGCTGGCTTGAATTCAAGGTCATACTCTTGAAGAGATGTTACCCAGTTGCCCCTTCTTTCTCCTAACTCTTTCTGTATGAGAAGGGATCTTACAGCTGGGTAGGGGACTATTACCTTGGTTCGATTTTTTAAGATATAAGGCCTGAATTGCTTCACTGCCTTAAATACCACGTAAGCTTGCTTATCAACGGCTGGGTAGTTTAATTCAGCCCCTTGCAGACCAGTGCTCATGAAGGATATTGGGAATTCATCCCCCCCTTCTTCCTTTTGGGTGAGCACAGCTGCCAGTGAATCATCGGATGCAAATGTATACAGAATAAAGTCTTTATCAAAGTCTGGCCTTTTAAGGGAGGGCGCATGTGCAACAGCAGTCTTGATTTTGCTGAAAGCATTCTTTTCAATTTCAGTCCTCTTAAATTGTGCATTTTGTTTCACCATCTGCTGCAGTGGTTTAACAATCTGAGCAAAATCAGGGACAAATCTTCGCACGAAGTTTATAGTTCCCATAAAAGACTGCATCCCTTTCTTATTGTGGGGCAAGGGGATTTGTTCAATGGCCTTAATTCTTTCTGGATCTATAGAAATTCCTGTCTTTGAAACAATGTGACCCAGCAACTTGCCCTCTGTGACAGCGAACACGCATTTTTTAGGATCGAGGGAAATGCCATATTTTCGACAGCGTTCGAAAATTTGCTTTAAGTGGAACGCGTGCTCTTCTCTTTTCTTCGAGAATATTGTAATGTCATCAAGGTACACTACAGCACTTCGGCCAATCAATCCGCGGAAAGCTATGTCCATAGCCCTTTGAAACGTTGCTCCAGCATTTATCAGCCCAAAAGGCATTCTTCTGTAGGTAAAGGTTCCCCATTTGGTTCTGAATGTGGTCTTTAATCTATCTTCCTCGGCTACTAGCACTTGATTATAGCCAGAGAAACCGTGTAATAACGAAAACAATTCAGAACCAGAGACCATTTGCAGCAATTGCTCCATGGGCAGTACAGGGTAGTTGTCTTTATCGGAGGCGCGGTTTATATTTCTAAAATCCATGCATAATCTGATTTCTCCCGACTTTTTTCTTACTGGTACCAGATTTGATACCCACTCAGAGTGTCTGACTTTGAAGATGATTCTAGCATCCAATAATTTCTTCACTTCACTCTGAATCAACGGCTCCAACTTTGGATGCATTTTCCTCAGAGGTTGCTGATACGGCTTGACGCCTGCTCTAATGGGTATGACGTGTTTGATGATACTAGTATCATATGTCTTCAAGTCTTCGTATGTCCATGCGAAAACATCTTTATACTATTTGAACAAACTGACGAACTTGTCTCTTTCCATTGGTGAACAGCCTTTTCCGAGATTCACAAATTTAGGATTCGTTTCAGTTCCTAAATTAATCAACTCAAACTGCAGAGACGAGCTGTGGGTCTTCACGTTGGGTGGTCTTCTGAATTTTTCATTTAAATCGAACATTTTTTCCAACGTTCTGACTCCTTTAGGAATG
>LPNX010373094.1:378267-391375 GCA_001517045.1 Pseudotsuga menziesii
AACGAATCTATTCCTACTGCTAAGTCTACTATTTTACAGTCAATCTCATCAGCCTGTGAGAATCGAAGGAGATCAAGCTGGGTGTCAGATGTGTTGCTGGCTTCTTCCACTTGATAATTCCCAGGTTCTAGCTCAATAAAATAGTTTCCCAAGACAGAATCCACTGGTACATTATTCTCATCCAGCTGAGTGACATTATACTTCATATGAGGCTCTCTTAAAATCTTAATCCGATTCGGGCTTCCTTTGTATGGCAACCACAGATGTGACCAATCAGAAGCGAAATATCCATTAAGTTTGGCCGACCAATCTCTGCTAAGGATAAGGCCATACGCATCTGGTATATCAGCCACCACAATATTAATGACCTGGCATACTTTATCATTTGAGGCCAGACGGACTAGGACATCTTCCATCTCACCAATTACCTTCACATCTGTCCTGTCCAACTGAACTACTCTCCACGGGGATGGCTTAGGCTGCCCATTGATTCTTTTACAGACAGATATCGACATGACATTAACAGTTGCCCCTGAATCTACCAAGCAATTATGTACATTGTAGTTAAAGATTTCAAAAGTAAGGAGGAAAGGTGGATGCTTGTGCTTGGACTTACCTCCATTGCTGGTCTCTCCAATCTCTTCTTCTTCTTCTGGTTGATTGTTGGTGGGCGTCTTCTCATCTGATGCTTCAAGGGCTCTCAACAGCCTTTCTTTTTGCTGTGGCACTTTGCACATTTCGAATAGTGGAACATTCGCGTTTATCTTCTTTAAATCCTCCACAATGTCATAATCCATCTACTGTTCCGTGGGATGAGGCCTATCAGCATTCTCCTTATCTTCATTTGGCTTGGCCGTTGTATCATTCTGTCTAGGATTTTGGCTGGTAATAGTGAACCCTGGAATTTTATCAGCCAAAGATTTGTCTTGAAATCTCTTCTTAACATTTCTCCGCAGCCTCTTAATCTTTGGGAGTATAAGACTGTCTTCCTTAACCGTCCCTTGGCTCCTCGTGGCTACGTTGGTTTCCATAACGTCTTTACACCCCTGAGTCTTTTCTTCTTCAGCATCAAACAACGAGACAGAATTCCATAAAGCCATGGTTTCCTCTTCCTGCTCTTTAGTAGAAGTGGAAGCAGAATTATTTTTTCTTTCTTCATCTCCTTCTTCTGTCAATCTAGAATCTAACAGTTGATTCATGACCAACGTCATCGAATTAATCCATTGAGGACAATTCTTTTCAGAATGTGGCTGTTGGTGGAAAGTGCAAAAATTGTCCAAGCCTACTTCTGTTAAATTCATGGATGCAGTATTGTGAGGAGGAGGTTGAGACTGATGATTATCCTCTCTTTTCTTATAATATGGCTTATAAAAATTTTGTGCTTCCTTTTCTTTCTCCATATCTATGATTTTGTTGGAAAGTTTTTGCATCACTTTGGCCATATTTTCCAAATCTGGCGACTTTTCTTCCTTAGGCTTAGTAAACAATAAGGCTTTTCTTCCCGCACCCTTTTCTCCCGACTGCTCTGGATAGTCTTCAATACTCTCTCTTTCAACTTCCACTACTTCAACCTCTTCATAGGTTTCCGTCAATGTAGGCTTGGCCTTGCCTTTGGCAAACATGGCCAGATCAAGGCCTAAAGCTGAAGTATAATATTCAATCAGAACTTTGTCTGTAGGTCTATCCGTTTCAGAGAAATTCTTGAGATAGGCTGCAAACCTTTGTGTGAAACTGTGCACCTTTTCTTTTCTTTCTTTTTTCAACGCGCACAGTCCTTTCATGAGAGCCGCATGAGTTTTCTAAGTTGCATACTTGCATCTGAAAATTCTTTCGAAGGTATCCCAATCAGGGATAGAATTAGCAGGCAACCCAAAGTACCATGATGCTGCAGCTCCTTTAAGGGTATGCGGGAACAGTCTGTAGACTACATCTTCATGCTCCCCAGCCCTCAATCCTTCTATTGCCAAGTAAAAACTCTGCAGATGATCATCTAATAGTATCTTCTCATTGGGGTCGAATTTAGGCAGCAACTTTTCAAAGGATTGTGGCAAATCATGTAACGGAGGGGTCAGGTTTAAGGGTGATCTGGCTCTCCATGCAGGTGGCGGATTTGGCGGGTTAGGTGGTTGGTTTGCGTTTACGCCAGCCATGAGTCTGGGTGGAGAGTGAGGAGGTGAACCAACTGGAGTGTGAGCAGGAGAACTGTGAGGGGTTTCCGGGCCTTCTTGATTCAAAGGTAGCACAACTTCCTGTAAGGCTGTTTCTACAAGCTCTTCCCAATCTCCAACCAACACTGAGCCTTCCGCTTCAGGACAATCCTTCTTTTTATACTCTCTTCTAGGCAGTTCAAAGATGATTGGAAATCCTCCAATCTTCTTTACATATGCCCTGGTGTGTCTTCTCAGATCATTAACAATTTCGTTGCCAACAGAATATAGATGTTCTCTTTCTTCCGGATTTGGATTATGAAACCCACTGCTTTCAGAACTGTTACCGGTGGAATATTCTCGGGAAACGGGTTTCCTCGGCCAGCCATACACTGGCGGCCCTCCTTCTAGCGCCAAAACTGTTGAGGCCCCGAAATTCGCAGGCAACAACAGTAAGGGATTCTCCCCAATCAACGTTCCCAACTAGCCCGTTGACTGTTTAGTATAGGGAATCCGTCCGGTTTGCGGTCCGGTTACCGTAGGTCAAAGTAACAAAAAAAACAGAGGCTTTACCGGTTGCAGCCCGGTCCACCGTGTATTTTTTGGTATTTTCGACTTAATGTATGATATGCAAGTGCCTAATTAACCATGCAGGGCGATAAGATGCAAGGAGCAGTCACAATGTGATGCGCAGGTTCTTACCTCTCGTCTTAGACTCACTAGCATCTAAATCACATACCACAAGAAAATAAACTAACTACCTAAACTATCCCTAGGGAGCAGGATTGTCATTTGTAAGTAAGTAATACATTGTGTACATGCATTATGAAGAGTTACAGTTAGCTGACACTTCTTTCAAGACACACGAACAATTACAGATATTTAAACAACCAGATAGCCGATTATTTTATGAACAACATTTATTACTCACAGTGGAAAACATCCCAAAAGATACTGAAGAACATTCAGCAAGAACATAGGTTCAGGAAGTTAAATACTCTCACAGTAAATGAAACACAGCTGAAAACGAAATAGTTCCTCTTCAACTTTATTCATTTAGTCGCATTGATACATTCCACATTTCGCTCTCTCCAGCAGGCAAAAGTTGCACTTTCTGACTGTAAAACGAAGTAGTTCCTCTTACAAGCAAAAAAGTTTACAAATTTTTCAGGGAAAAAGCCCCTGTATCCTCTCACTTTCCCGTATTTAAACCAAAACAGTAAATCGTTTGGGTTTCCCCCAACGCATGACCTTTTGGTCTCCCCAGCGTTTCGTATTCTTCCGAGTTGTCTGTATGCACTCATGATTCTTTTAGTAACAGACCAGCAGTCAGGTTCGTGCCTTTAGCGTTATTGACTTTGTCTTCCGCCTCTAGGGCCCTTTCAGTGATCTAGTCGGTGTCGTTTCGATTTTTTTTACCAAACTGTTCTTCTACGTCTTCACACATCGGCTCCTTACGCAGACCTGCAATTAATCCACGTCTATTATCCATTTGGGACTGCGTTATGAAACAGAGCGGCAGATTATACAAACTGAAACGACTACTCCACAAAACAAATGGCCTGGTGCACCCCGGCGGAAGTCGGAAGGATACTGACATCGAAAGTCAAAGGCTTGGCTCAGCCGCAACGGCGGGAAGAAAAAGACTAAGAGACGCGATTCAAAGCTGTGGGCGGGAAAACTCCATCGGAGATCGGGTGACTTTGACGTCGGACGCCAAATTAGCGCTAAAATGATGTGAAACGCGGGCGGGAGAAAAACCCTTAGTCGGAAATCGAACGGCTTTACGCTTCGGAGGCTAAAGGACTTTCCCATCCGCAACGGCGGACGAGACAAGGACTGAAGACCTAAGCGAAACGCGGGCGGGAGAGGGCTTAGTCGGACGTCGGAAGACATTCGAATTGGAAGCTCAATAGCTTTCCCAGCCGCAACGGTGGAAGGGTAAAAGCTATGGGCAAGAGATTGAAGACAAATACGAATCGGACGTCGGAGCGATTTGGACTTCGGACGCCAAACTGCTTTGGGAGCCGCAACGTCGGAGCAAAAAAGAACAAAAGCAGTCGATTTAACAGAAAAAATTAAGTGTTTGAGGGCCTTTAAAACTCAACAACAGTCAAGGTCCATTTCATTTTCAAAATGACGGCCCATCAAAGACGATTAGCAAAACTAAACCCCACTATGCGACCCGCTGCAAAATTCAAGCACCAACAAATTCTGGGAATAGGCTGTATGTAAATTGTTCAAAACATCCAAACTCAAAGCACGACCAAAGAAACATCAAGGATGAAACAACCTGAAGCGATATTCAGTTATGAGGAGGGGCCCAAAATTTAAGAGATTTGGGGAGAAAAGTTGCAACAGCAACAGTGCCTATCCCTTCCCTCTTCACTACTCCATTCATTCCATTTCGTAATCAGGATAGTGGTGAGGAGGCCATGGCTCCGCTTAGTCGTTTTGAAATCTCAGGGTCAGAGCTTATTGAAGCTGATGAGAAGGTTGCCCTGCTATTTGAGAAGATTGGATGGGGGCATTTCTTCAGGAGCTTTAGTGGCCATAACACGGAGGTGACCAAACTGTTTGCTTTGAGTTTGAAAGAAAATGTAGCACAGATTGGGGGTTTCAAGTTCATTGTTGACGAAGACAAAATTGCAGAGGCAACTAGGCTCCCACAAACTGGGGAGCGGTGGTCTAAAGGTGGGAAAGTAAACAAGAAGAAGTGTCAGTCCTTGCTGTTGCCTTTGCCAGCTAGTGCAAAACTGAAGATTGGGGTTTCAGTCAGATTTCTGAAGCCGGAATGACGAGCATTCTATGAGATTTTGGTCAGGTACATATCGTGCGATGGACGATTTTCTCACCTACATTATTATCACATAAGACTCCTGTTAGCATTAAAAGGCTGTAAACTTAATCTACCGTTTTATCTTTGGCAAAGTCTGAAAAAAATGTCGCATTCGGTTCAAAGTTTCGATAATCCTGATAGAAGTCTATTTCATCATGGTTTAGTCAAAATTATAATACGGCATCAGCTGTCTCTTAATGGCAAATCATGGGATGAATTTTTAATTGAATGTCAATTTGGGCCGACTCAATTTTGGCCAACCCCTTCCCCAAAGACCCGTAGGAAACGAAAGGCCACTGTAAAACCCGAAGTTAGTAATGTTCATGAGGCTGAATCAAAGGATAAAGGGCTGGAGGAAGTCAATCCACCTATAAATACCCATATCAATGATGATGGGGTCGGGAACGTAGCCCCCTGTTACTCTGAAGCTCCCTTTAATCAATCCCCATCTAATAAACGCTGTAGTACTCCTGCAAAAACAGAGGACAGGTTAACCAAAAACGAAGATGTTAACACTGTTGATCATAAAAATCTTTCTGAGCTAAATACTCCTCATAAACATGGCAATGATTCTATGCATAAGCTAGAACAACTAGCGCAGGTATGCTGTGACAGAGGGGGGTTTGAATCAAAAAATCTTGTGTTCGTTCGTATCAGAAGGGTTACTAGAAGCATGAACAATACACCTACAGCTTCTATTCCTATGACTACTCAACAGAGTACTCAACCAACAATTATCCAGCTTGAGAACGACGTTCCATCGTCGGTTCCCGAAACTACTTGTATGGATGATCCTACTCTTATAAGGAATAATAGTGCAAAATTGACCGAAGACATTACAGAGTCGGGCAGGACAGAAGTTGCTCCATCGTGTATGGACGCCTATGGTTCAGGTCCCGAGCCATCTTTCATGAGTTTTCCATCACCTGGTCAAGACATAGACCATCATGATTCTTCTCAAACGGATGACTCGTGTCATAATAAAAAGGAGGAAACCCTCCAACAGGTTCTGGACAGGGTATTCAAGACTAAAATTATAGAACTGAAAACTGAACTTAAACAATGTCAAGCTAATGCAGCTTTGATGGAGGTGGAAAACAAGACGTTCAGGGAAGAATTGTTAAACTGGATTAACAGGTGGAAGAAAGTAAACATCAAAAAGAACCAATACAAAAGGGCAAAGAAATCAATGATAGGTACCAATCAACATCTTCTTGAACAAATAGAAAAACAAAAGTTAGTGATCATCAGGCTTAAAGCCAAACTAGCCGAAGCCAGAAGAGTGGTTGATCTTCAAAATAGAACTTGATGATTATTTCCATTTTCAGATTACGTGATTTGTTCCTCTGTCAACAGGTAATCAAAGTTTTTTTTGTGCATGCCTGTAAAATCGCGGATTTTACAAGCACACATTTAAATTATGGTTTCTTTTGTTATTTCTGTTATTATTGGCTTTTAAGATGCTTGTTGTTTGTTTAAAACAGGTGGGCATGTCATCGCTATCCTCTACAGTTTCAGGACGTTTCTAATATTCTGGGTTTCAGTTGGAAGACGTGGGGATGTGTATTGAAGACTGGAGTTTCGAAACAGCCACGAATTTGCCAGTTCCTTTAAACCAACAACTGTTTCAGGCTAGTTGTTTTTGTTGTTATCTTCTGGTGACAAGTGTCTGATAAAAGAGATTCGATACTCTTTGATAGTGATAAGGCTCCTATAATCTTGCATATAGCATCTATAGAAAAACTGAATCGAAAGACTGGTAGTATTATATAAGTTGGTAATTTTTATGAGATTGAGGATGGAGTGACTGAAGCAAAAAATACTCGAAATACTATTTTGATACTAGTTTTGTTCCTGGCTGAAGTTTTATCTTTGGGAATGGGATGTGACTGGAAATCTCCAAGTTGATATCGTGATTGGTATTATTTTGGATACTCTTTATATTTCGGTATATGATCTTTTATCTTTAACATTAATACAGTATACTTTGTTATGCTTGTGTTTATTAATCAGTATTTCACTTTGTCAAAGCAATATTGTATTTGAATTAGTATATTATTGTAACTGAATTTTTCAGTGTGTCTACTTTTCGGTGCTACTACTGAAAATTCAAGATATGATGATATATATGTGTTTGTCTGTTTGATTTCATTTGTATTGTTGCAATGATTTCATACTGAACATTATTTCTTATTCAAATATCTAATGTTGGTAATTAATTATTAATTGATTAGACATTTCAGAAAATTCGAAGTAATTATTTATTTCAGTTTCTCTGTCAAGTTATTTTATAGCAGAATGATTTAGTGTAGATGATCTAAGTATTTTTATTTAGATCTTACTCCTTATCTTTATGTTTATCATATTATTAATTGATAATTAATATAATATTCAAAATCGCTCTCAGCTGAGATAGGATAGATAGGATAGTTTAGATAGTTCAGATTAATATTATTTTAGTATAGTTTACATTTAACAGTTGTTAAATAGGATTTGTGTAATTTTTAGCGTAATTTTAATAGTCTTTTATACTTAGAAAATTAAATATAAAAATCTTCAAAAAATCAAAAACTTTCCTTAAGAAAGCAATTATAGGACAACTTAGGTAGTTGAAAATAATTTTAGGGTTTATTTAGATAGAGATAACATTAGGATATATTTTTGCTGAATTTTAGTTTCTCCTTAAGAGGAAAATTCAGTTGGTAGCAGGACCATAACCTGCGAGATTTTGCTATTCCAAACACACCGGACGCTGCTTTAAGCTGATTATGTGGGCAAAATCTCCTTGTTGGCCTAGGTCAGAAAATCAGGCCAACAAGTAGAAAAGAGCCCAAGGGCCTTAAGAAAGCAAGGAGCAAGCAGAGAGCAAAAAGACTAAAACACCTCCCTCCTCTTTCTTCCCTTTCTCACCTTTGCTCATTCAAAAGGAGGCTAAGTACAGCTAAAGATTGAAAAAAATTAAGAAAGAGCGAATGGGATTACGGCTCCCACACCCCTCTTCCCCCATTTGGGGGAAGCTTGTATCGTCCCATTGTCATGCATGTTCTTTTTTTTTTGCTTAATAAACTGCTAAAGGTACAATAGGATAGAATAATTGCATAATCATTAAAAAGGTAGTTTATGTTTTAATTAGTTTCCCATTCATAAAAAATGAAGTGAAAATGTTGATTTGATTGTTTACTTAGATATTGCATAGCTTCTTTACTGCTTTACTTACCCCCTTGCTTTCTCAATTAGGGCCCTAAAAAGCCTGAAAGAGACTCTTGGGTAGTTTAGATCTTTATGTTTCTATTTCTTTTAATTTCAACGAATTAATTAAGTCTCTTACAACACTCTCTATCAGAGACCATACTTAGAATTGCACATCCTTGCATTAGGCATCTTAGATTAACTAAGTCTCTTGAACCACTGTCATAAGACGGGGTCAAGAGCGCTCTCTGTCGAAGAGTCTTAATCAATTAACATAATAAAATTTGCAACGCACACCCCCTAATTAATTAACTTCGTTTTCTCCTTGCCGGAGTATGCTCTGACCAACCTCAAAATCGAAGTACCCAAAAACGGCATTGGATTTCTAATCTTGCAAGAAAAACGTAATAAAACTAAACCCCGTAACCAACGCACCAGCGTTGTAGGGAATTTCCTAAAGTACTTTCTTAATAGAGGCGGCGGAACCCCCGCTGTCTAAACTTCTCAGCTACTTGGTCAATCTCTGTGATACCAGCCTGGGTTACTGGGCGGGCCATCATGTCTTCAACAGATTGAACTTGGAATATTCTCCCGGCTTCTGATAAGCCTTCGTTGACGCCATAATCGAGAGCACTTAAAATTCTTAAAAACATACCAAGAGCACTCGCACAACTTAATATTCACTAGTTTTATTTCAAGACTCGTTGATAATTTCTTTACGCATTTCAGTATTTTGACTCCATAAGGCACTGGTCTTTTAATCTGCATAATTATATATTTGGATCAATTGTCTGTGACCTTTTTTAATTTTTATCTGTTAATGCATATTAATGAAGTCTTAAATTATTGCTTATCTTTAATCTCTTGCTAGCAACGTGGATTGCTCTTATTTATGTGTCATATTCATAATAAACAAACACCTTTAATCACAATAACTCCTAAACAACACCCATCCTTATCCGTAACCAATTAAAACACTTTAACCACATTGAGCCATAGAAAACTCTTTGTTAGCGACTACCCCCCTTGGCTTCGTTAAGAGTTAACCTAAACGGAGGAGCTAGGAGTAGGTGACAGTACCTAGCTCTGTGCTTGCCCCCAACGTCACACCTCTCCCACTTTCCTAAGTGAGGAGACAGCTTTCGGAAAGTTTCTATTGCTGGTGTGCAATCGGCAAACAACAGAGCCATAGACAACTGTTTGTAGGGACTACCCCCCTTGGCTTCGTTAGGAGTTTGCCTAAAGGAAAGAGCTGGGATTTAGGTGACAGTACTTGGCTCATTGCTTTCCCCCAAGGCCACACCTCTCCCACTTGTAGTGAGGAGACAGCTTTCGAAAGATTTCTGCTACTGGTGTGCATCTCGGCGAACCAAATCTTTGGCGCCGTTGCCGAGGAAAAATCTTTTTGTTCCTGGAAGACCTTAGTTTTTTCTAGTTTTCTACCTTTTTGATAGATTTTTTAGTTTAATCAACTCTCTCATATTAGATTTGAAATCCATCTGGCGACTCCACTGTCTTTAAATTTACCAAGGTATTCAACAAGAAGAAACTCTGAAGGTTTACTTAGTTTCATCCCTGAACCTGAAAAGGTTTATAGGAGGAGATTAAATAAACTTGCTTCTCGTAGGATCCTTAAAGATCTTGGATCTCAATCTTTGTCGAACATCCATAGTTTGTTTTTAGAAAATAATTTTGAAGAAAACAATAACACTTGTATTTCCGACATAATGGGTGAGTACTTTACTCAACTTGATTTTTCTCAGATAGCAAGTCAACCCCATCGTCTTCCAAACAAAGCTGTCAAGAAACTCCCAATGTATATCAGCACTAATGCCACAACCTCTGCCATGCATCTCAGAAGTTTTTCCATATGCATGAATGCCTATGTCAATGATGCTGCAAACCAGCACGATGATGTCTATATGAAATTAATTGCTCTTTCCTTGGATGGAAAGGTTGGTGATTGGTACAACAATTTACCAGACAACGCTTTTGCTACGCTTCAAGCTTTCAACACTGCTTTCACTAACAAGTTTGGTGAAAAGAAGCAACCTAGGCATCAACTGGCTTCTTTGACCAACATCAAGAAGAAGGATACTAAGACAATGGATAAATTTAACACTAGATTCACTGAGTTATCAAAAGCTATTCCTGTTGCTTATGCACCACCTGCACCTTCCATCCTGGTTTACTACATTGAGGCACTTTATGGCAAGATGCAATGTCAAATAAGAGACAAGGAACCCACTAATTTGCTTCAAGATCAAGAGATGGCTGTTAAAATTGACTTAAACATGCAATCATCAGGTGAGTCCAACCTCCATGGTTACTCAAGATCTTCAACATCTTTAAAGATTAATGAACCCAAAGATAAAGATCATTTATCAGCTATGAAGGATGCTTATGAAAAGCAGATGTTGGAAATAAAAAAGGAAACGATGAAAAACATGGAAGAAGCTGAACAAAAACACCTGGCACAATTAAAGAAAATACAGAACAAGGTGATAACTATGGAAAGGACACAGACACAACCTGCACCAAGAACTTTTCGTGCAAAACCAACTTGGCAAAGAAATAATCCCAACCATGAACAGTGGCCTCCTCATCAATTAGAGGCCGCTAACATGGTTGAGAATTACAAGCCATTTTGTAGGGCATGCAGAGACTTCCACAAAGAATCTAGTTTCCCTTATGCATGCTATGTTCAAGAGCATGGTCATCCAGAAGGTTGTGGTCCTTAGTACATCAACAAGCGAGCGTGATTACATCAACAACGTAGGTGACATCCGTAGCATCTCCAAGGAAAATTGGTCACAAGCCAACCAGTATCACCAGAAAGTTGATAACTTGACCCAATATTATGGTGAGATGCCTTCAGATGAACAAATCAACAACATCCAAAATTTCAAAGGGATGACTTACGAAAGAAAAGCAAGACATGGACCTTCTGCACAGAATGCATCCAAGGTAACAACTCCTAATATTCCTAAAGAAGTAAATGATCTTAAAGAAAATGTTGATTTGAGTTTTGGCTTGGGTACTTGGTTATCCAATTCAAAACTGCCTGTTCCTGTCATAGAACTATGCAAAGTACCTAGTCAAAAGGAGATACTTTTGAAAATCTTAGATCCTCCAATTGATGCTAATCATCAAACTGAAGCAAGCCCTCTGAGTCCTCCAAAACCTTCTACACCTGTAAATCCCCCTACCCCTAAGAAGGTCACTTTCTCTGACACCGTGGAACGAACCTCAAACAATGCTTTTGCCAATCCTCCTATAGTTCTACATACTAGGGACCCAAGAAAAGAACATCATCCCCCTTATTATGTATCATTGATGATAGGTGATCTTCTTCTACACAATTGTATGTTAGACTTACGATCTAGTTCCAACATCATGACTAAAAAGGTCATGCAACAGCTTAACTTAAGAACTACAAGACCATACCAAAATGTATGTGCCATGGATTCTAGACTAGTTAAAGTTGAAGGAATGATTGAAAATCATTTGGTTAGGTTGGCTAAGCATCCAGACATCCAGATTACCCTGGACATCCTTGTTATCGATGTACCAGATAAGTGGGGAATGTTGCTTTCTAGGAAGTGGGGTGCCACTTTAGGAGGATCAATCCAAATGAATTGGACCTATGCCACTGTGCCAGCATCTGAGTTTTCCCTTGTTAAATTGTATTCCAAAAAAGAAAAAAGATACCATGTTGAATGTTAGGATATTTAAACACTTAGGAGTTAGTTAAGATCAACTTGTGTAATATATCCGTTAGGTATAAATGTGTTTCTTTAGTATGCATTAGTATGCATTTGTAAACATTCTAATCCGACGGTCACGATATGTTCTAGACATAGAGTGATCTGACGGTTCAACTTCTCTTAGATCATACCTACCATTGATCCGTGGCTTAACACCCAATTGGTCTATGATCTCTATTTAAAGAGCATAGAGGGTCCTTGGCTGGTTGATCGATTATGAGAAGCTCATGTAACCTTTTTTTCTTTTGCATAATAATTGCTCCAAGTAGCTATTTGGCTGGGGTCGTGGACTGTTTCCCTCTCGAGGGTTTTAACCACGTGACAAACATTGGTGTATTGATCTGTGATCTGTTTGTGTGAAGCGGTTGTTCTTGGTGTTCGATCCTTTGGGAGTACCCTAACATGGTATCAGAGCAGAGGTCTCAAGTTCAATTCCCCCGAGCTACGCCGGAGGCGGGGTGTTGGAGTATCGGGTACCTCCACATGGTATAACCGCCGCACCTCTAGGAATATAAAACAAGTGGTTTAACCACCACTCCTGGTGATAGGGCCTTGTGCTGGGTTTCAAATGTTCACCAACATCTGCAGGTTTTGGTGTAACGTCAAACGTTACATGGTATCAAAGCTTTTATGAAGAGTCGTTTTCGGTTTTGATCAAGATCTGGAACCGGTGTTGCCGAAAGTTTGAAAGGGTTTCTGGTTCTGGATTTTCTGTGCATTTGTGGGCTGTGGAAGCTGTTCCATTGCGTCCGGAGCGCCGTTTCCATTGGGAAATAGTTTTCGTTTCACCGAAAACCATTTCCGTTTGTTCCAGAAACACCCATTTCGGCAAATCTGAAGGTATAATGTTACAGTGACGGATTTGTTTTATTTTTTTTAAATCTCTCATATTTTATCAGTCTTATAAATAGATCTTTTTGTTTTAGTCTCGGACTTTTGCCTTCCCTGGCTGCGTATGCTCTTTGTCGTGCACCTTGCGCTATCGTGGCGAATCAGAAACAATGAGGGAAAGTTTTTTTTCTTGTCTTCTCGGCTACGTATACTCTTTGCCGTGCACCTTGTGCTATCACGGCAAATCAGAAACAGCGAGAAAACTTGAAAACGTAGACTTTCCGGGTAAGCTAACCAAGATCTAACCCCATTGTGTGGAAAAAGTTTTTTTTGTT
>LPNX010373094.1:399694-417267 GCA_001517045.1 Pseudotsuga menziesii
AGTGTTATTGAAGTTCTCTATTGCCCTACAGATGATCAAGTTGCAGACATCTTCACCAAGTCTCTTACAGAAGCGAATTTTTCTAAACTTTGGTCTATGTTAGGAGTTCAGGAATGTGTCCTTAAGGGGGGATAGGCTCTAATGCCTCCTTCCTTCTCCTAATAGTGCACTTTTGTAAATCCTTCAATCCTATCCCAAGTTGTTCTTAAGGGGGGATGTTAGGATATTTAGACACTTAGGAGTTAGTTAAGATCAACTTGTGTAATATATCCGTTAGGTAAAAGTGTGTTTCTTTAGTATGCAGTAGTATGCATTTGTAAATATTCTAATCCGACGGTCACGATATGTTCTAGACATAGAGTGATCCGACAGTTCAACTTCTCTTATAGATCATACCTACCATTGATCCGTGGCTTAACACCCGATTGGTCTATGATCTCTATTTAAAGAGCATAGAGGGTCCTTGGCTAGTTGATCGATTATGAGAAGCTCATGTAACTTTTTTTTCTTTTGCATAATAAATTGCTCCAAGTAACTATTTGGCTGGGGCCGTGGACTGTTTCCCTCTCGAAGGTTTTAACCACGTGACAAACATTGGTGTATTGATCTGTGATATGTTTGTGTGAAGCGGTTGTTCTTGGTGTTCGGTCCTTTGGGAGTACCCTGTGTACCCTAACATTGAAAACCCTCAAAGACCATTGAACGAGTATGTTTACAACACTGATGAGCATGGAACCTATCAAATCAACTCCACCTTTTTGGACCCCATCCATGAAGAAATAAAGGATGAAAAAGTTGATGAGTTGTGGAGAATGAACTTTGATGGTGCATATTCTAGAGCTAGGAAGGGGGCTGGCATAATCATAACCTCACCCAAAGGAAAGGTTTTTAACTTGGCATTCAAGTTAGAGTTTGAGGCCACGAACAACGTAGCAGAGCACGAAGCACTTCTACTAGGCGTTGAAGTTGCCAAGGACATGGGTATAAAATTGCTTAGTATAAAAGGAGATTCAGATTTAATAGTGCAACAAATTAAAGGTCAATTTGCATGCAAGTGTCAAAGACTTAAAAGATATAGAAATGCAATTTGGGACACTATGGAATATTTTGATGCACAAAACATAGAAGCAATAGCTAGAGAACAGAATAGTGCAGCAGATAGATTGGCAGTTGCGGCATCCACCCTCCAACCATCAGATGAGATGTTGAATGGGGATTGTACGCTTGAAATTAACTATAGACCATCAGTCCCAGACAACATGAACCATTGGCAGGTTTTTAAAGATGACGAACACATCTTGAAATTTATTCATAACATAGAAAAGTTCTCAAATTTCAACATAAATAAGCAGGAGGAAGGCAAGCAGTATCAAGAAGACAGCCAGCACATCAATCCAATATCATGTGGCTTTACTAAACTGGAAAACATCTTTGACAGGCAAGATGGGAAGAAAAATTACATCAACCAGATGAAATCGAGAGATTACATTGAAATAAATATTGGGTCGAAAACAAATCCAAAAATTATAAAAATTGGAAAAGGGACATCTGAAAAGGAAAGGAATGTATTGATAAACTTAGTCAAAGAATATAGGGATGTATTTGCAGTTACTTATGACGAGTTAAAAGCTTATAGGGAGGATGTGTTTCAACACACCATCCCCCTTAAACCTGAAATGCAAAATGTTGAGCCTTTCCGACAAAAACTTAGCCAAATAAATCCTAAGTTGGCCCCTATCGTCAAACAGAAATTAGAAAAGATGTTGGCAACAAGTATTATAGCACCCACTCAACATTCATCATGGTGCTCCAACTTAGTTGTGGTTAGAAAGAAGAATGGGAGCATCAAGATATGCATTGACTTCAGAAATCTTAACATAGCCTGTCAAAAAGATAATCATCCACTCCCTAACATGGAGACCCTCCTCCAATGGGTCATTGGGTCTAAAATGATGTCTATGCTTGATGGATTTTCAAGTTATAACCAAGTTCTCATTAAAGATGAGGATAGACACAAAACAGCTTTCACAACCCCTTGGGGAACCTTTGAGTATCTAAGAATGCCCTTTGGTCTTACAAATGTTGGGGCCACTTTTCAAAGGGCCATGGATTATGCTTTCAAGGAATTGATAGGCAAAATCATTGAGATATACCAAGATGATTTAAATGTTTTCTCAAAGGAAAGATCCAGCCATATTGATCATCTTAGGAAGGTGTTTGAACAATGAAGAGAATTTGGTATTTCCTTTAATCCAGCCAAATCTGTTCTAGGAATAGATCAAGGGAAGCTTCTTGGTCACATCATATCAAAAGACGAGGTCAAGATTGACCCTGAGAGAATTGAAGCAATCAAAAAGATACCTCTTCCAAAAAATGTTAAGAGTCTTCAATCCTTTAATGGACATATCAATTTCATTAGGAGGTTCGTCCCAAACTTAGCCGAGTTAATGAAACCCATGCAACGGCTACTCAAGAAGGATGCTAAGTTTGTATGGACTGATGAAGGGAAAGAGGCTTTTTCAACCATAAAAGATGCTATCACTAGATCACCTGTATTGGTTAGTCCAGACTACACAAAAGATTTCATGGTTTTCTCTTTTGCTTCAGAAGATACTATTACCGAGGTGTTGCTCCAGAAGAACTTCGAAGGGTTCGAGCAACCAATTGCCTTCATGAGTAGAGCCCTACAAAATTCAGAATTAAAATATACTATCATGGAAAAGCAAGCCTATGCCTTAATAAAATCTCTAAAGCACTTTAGAACATACATTGGCTACTCAAAAGTTATAGGGTATGTCCCCCATGCTGCAGTGAAAGACATGCTGTCCCAACAGGATTGCTTAGGAACAAGGGGCACATGGATATCCAAGATCCAGGAATATGATCTAGAGATTAAGCCTACCAAACTAGTAAAAGGACAAGGCCTAGCTAAGATGTTAACCCAAAAGAATGAGGTGGCTATTGATATGATTTGTGAAAACAAAGGGCCTGAATCATGCATGACACCAGCATTATGAGAGCTTGATCATCATTGGTAGTCGGATTTTATATATTTCTTGTTGCACTTATGTTGCCCTGATCGCCTTAAAGAACATAAACGAAGAGCATTAAGATTAAAATCCGCTAGGTATTGCCTCACTCAGGAGGGTTTGGGTTGGGTGTGATACTTAGATGTGTGCATGAACAAGATTCTAAGCAAATCTTGACTGAATTCCATTCAAGTTTTTGTGGGGGCCATTATGCAGCGAATACAACTGCCCATAAGATCCTTCGAGCCAGATACTATTGGCCAACCATCTTTGCGGATGTGCATAAACATGTTAAATGTTGCCGGGAGTGTCAGCTCTTTACGAGGAAGTAGAAGTTGGCTGCTCTTCCTCTCACGCCAGTAGTTGTCCTTGCCCCTTTTCAACAATGGGGCCTTGACTTTATTGGGAAATTTAAAGATAATTCTAGCAATGGATTTTGCTAGATTCTCACCGCAACCGACTACTTCACCAAGTGGGTAGAGGCCATACCTACCAAAAAAGCCACTGAGACAGTTGTTATGGACTTCATTGAAGACAAAATCATCACAAGATTTGGCACCCCTCTAAAGATAACCACTGATAATACCAAGGCTTTCAGCTCACAAGAAATGAATGGTTTTTGTTACAAGTATGGCATCATCCTATCCCATTCTTCCAATTATTACCCACAAGGAAATGGACTTGCTGAGTCCTCCAACAAAAACCTGATGACCATTCTCAAGAAAACTGTGGGTGACAACAAAAATTCTTGGGATAGCAAAATCAAGTACGCTCTATGGGCAGACAGGATCACAAAGAAGAACTCTACTGGAAAGACTCCTTTTGAGCTAGTCTATGGTATTATAGCAACCTTGCCACTCAGCATGCAAATACCTATATTCATAATGCTGAGTGACTATGGAGCAGAAAGGTTAGAGTTGGAAGATAGGACAAATCAGATCATAGAACTTGAGAAAAGTAGAAGGACATCACTTGATAAAATGTTTAGGCATAAAGAGAGCATGAAGGGAACCTAGGTTGGAGACTCTGTCCTTTTATGGGACAAAAGGAGAGAAAAATTGGGCATGCACAGAAAGTTTGACAGCCTTTGGAAAGGCCCCTTTATTATACGCAGCCTTGCCGGAACAAACACTTTCCTACTTAATACCATGGATGGAGAAATGTTGCCATTACCTATGAATGGACAGCAGTTGAAGCTGTTTTACAGCAACAACCTATAAAAAATGACCATGGGGTCATTTCAGGGCTTCTCTAAACCCTCTCTTGTTGAATCTTTATGTATTTTTATATTTGTATCATGTCATTGTACCATATGAACTTGTACCTTAGTTTTGTAAAATATTTCATGTATAAAATGCTTTATACTTCACATTTCTAGGATATTTTTTATATGCTGACAATATCTTGGCATTACTTATCATGTATACGTGGACTAAGACACTTCTGTTTCCATGCAGAAAACTTATATTCTGGGATTTTCGAATACTCTCTTTGATCCATATAAATCAAACAAATACTCATCCCGCAGTCGGAGCCAGATGTTATCACCTATTTTGTACAATAGTTGAACCTCCATTGAGCCACCAGTGTTGGAGCACCATCAGTGTTCACTTCCAGAGTATCAAGGGTTTAGATTGCAATAATTAGCCAACTTTGGCTAGCCAGATTTATTTTTCAGTTAAAATGAACATGGCCCCACGGGGTTTGTAATAAGTGTGCTAGTAGGATTTTTGAGTGACTCAGTCCTCCATGACTTGGTTATGCAACTAATGCATTCTAGGGAGTTTTTTCCCTTGTCAATTATGCTTTGCCTATAGCCGAGTAATAATCAATGAGGTTTTCTCCCGCTTCTTCCAAAGCTGGAATGCCCAATTTTGAAAATTTGAGCCTTGGGCGGTTATTAGAGTCCAACTAATGTGTATAAGCCTACTAGACGACTAAGTCACCTGACACGGGGGCACGAAGGACATGAAAATACGAGAATCCGACACGGACACGGTGACCCCCGGAATCAGGACACGTAGGAAACATTTTATATATATATATATATATATTAAAATTTAAAAATATAGACATATAGATCCAAAAATCGTTAGAAACTAGAACATTTACAAATATTCAATAGAAATTAGAATAAAAACACATTAATGATTACACATCTGTCATTCACAAATCGCGATTCACAACAAATTTGTCATTCACAAATCACAATGAGAGTCGAGACACATAGATGCATGTCGGAACCATATTTCTCATTAAGTCATCAAAATCAAAATGTATACATATATGTTGAAATGCCACTAGGCACTGGCAAATGCCAAATAGACTAATAGTAAATACAAAAAGGGGTGGATCAAGATGGGAGAATCCCATATGTCAGTAGTCCTCCTCCATACCTGAATCAACATACTCATCATCGCCATTGCCTCGATCCTCATCCTCCTCCCCCTCGTCCTCCTCTCTGCCCATCTGACGATCTGCATCTGCTGCTATGGAGGATGACCCCTCTATATGATCACTATCATCAAAAGTGACTGTCTCTAGCACTGGATCATTAAGATCCATGTTGGTCAATGCCAACTCAGTACTGATGTCCAAATCCATATCATCATGAAAGACATCCCACATCTTTGTCTTTTCCTTCACCCACTCCTCCCTCTTCCTGTAAATAAGACGAAGGTTGGAGTGCACATACACCATCAACTCTGCCCTAGATTGCTCAAGCCTACTCTTCTTCACACTGTACAAGTTCCCATATGTGCTTCAATTCCTCTCACAACAGGAGGATGATGTAGCTTGAGAGATGACCCTCAAGGCTAACTTCTGTAGAATAGGGGATGTTGCCCCATTAGTTTCCCACCAAGCATAGGGTTTCTTACCCCCCCTATCTCTAAAGCACATCATAGCCTCCAAATCTCCTAGTGCCAGTGGAAAAATCTACAAAGCCCTCCTCCGCCTCCTCAAGCATGTCGCTATCCTGAAATAGCCGTCTAAGTGCTATCTTCCTCCCATGTGCAATCTCTACATCCATGTGAGGAGGGACTCTGTGTGAGGCCCTCGATCCACCAATGAGCCATTCCTAAGTGTAGAACTTGGGGTTCAAGGAGTGGGCCAAGCAATGCAAAGGTGTGCAATTCTTATAGCACCTGGAGATAAGAATATCCCGAATAATGGTCCATAAGTTCTCTGTCGATGTCCCATACTCGGGACAGTCATTCTCCATGACAATGGACCTCATGGACTCAATCATGGAATCCCACCCCTCATAAACCTCTACTAGGATGGGTTGGTTCGTGTCTGCAAACCGCAACAAAGAAATGATTGGCTCCATGATCTTAATGCTAAGATCTACCGTGTCCCACCAACCATCATCTAACACCATGTCCTTCACCTTTTGTGAAGCAGCCTAATCTGTCTTTCTCCAAAAAGCCCAAAACTCTGAAATCACCATGGACCCAAGAGCGGTTTTGACCTCCCTCAACCTCTTGAGCATGATGAATGAGGAAGCAAACCGAGTATCTACAATCTTCAGCAATGAAAGTTGTGTGTAATGGTGAGGGCATTTGTGTGGTTTTGTACAAAGTTACGGATATGGCGTGCATCCTCAATACGCTTGCCAATCCATGTCACATCCGAAGCAATGGCTTTCAGTGCTAAATTCAAGGAATGGACAATGCAAAGTGTCCAAAAATCCTGTAAGAGCAATAAAAGCATGTATCAATGACTCTACAACACTAACATTGCAATGACCAAATTCAAACAATGAGCAAATTAGAAATGAAAGGTGTCCAAAATGAACATACCTGTGGATATTTAGCTTCCACAATCATGCCAGCAGCCTTGCAAACAGGTGCATTGTCCGTGATGATTTGTACACACGAATCAACACCTACTTCTTCAATGGTTTTGATGAATAAATCACCCATAAATTGTGCATCCTTGTATTTCCCAAGAGCATCCACCGCTTTTAAGAACAACGGTCCATTTTGGGAAGATACCATGAAATTGATGTGTGGATGGTGTGCGGGATCCGTCCATCCATCAAAAACAATACTCACACCGCATGAGGGCCATGTTGTTCTAATTGGCTCAAGGATTTTATCTACCTCCTTCTTTGCTTTAATCAACAATGTGGTTCTAAGCTTCTCTGAACCAGGAGGCACATAACCACTTGGAGCTCATTCCAAGATAGTTCGAACCGTCTCAAAATACAATGGAGATGCAACATTGAATGAGATGAAGTTGAGGTAGAAGAAAAATGCAATGGTAAGGTCTACCTCTTCTCGCGCCTCTTGTTGGAAAATCCTATCCATTGGACCACCTGTAGATTGCCTCTTTCTTGTTTGATAAGTATCCCCACACCCATGAAAGCTAGGTGGAAATGGAGTCTTGCTGCTAGAGGACTTCCTCAAAAATGGAACAGGATCATCCTCTTTTTGCTTGCTTGTTGTTGCCACCTTCCCTAAGCCAACGTGATCCTCTCTTTCCATATCCCTCCTTTGGTTAACACTCACCGCTTTGCATGAAGAAATCCCACAAGAAGGAAGGGCCAACACCCGAAAATATGTGCTTGGTGGAATAGGAGGGGAGACCCTAGATGCTGCATTTCTCCCTTTCCTTTGCCCCCTACCTCCTGCCCTAGCTGATTGAGACATTCATTTTCTTGTGTGATGGTTGAGCTTGCAATCCTCTCCACAAATCCACCGGATGCTCTTGGAATCGCTTGGAAACAATGGATAGCTTTCAAATCTCCTTCAAAACTCCTTCACCTGCACATACAACTCACTCTCAACCAATTGCTTCATTGCAAATGACAAAAAGAAAACCAAAATTTTGTTTTAAAGCAAACCCGGATGCCTTTTTCCGCGCTTTACGTGTCCTGTTTTAGGGATTCGCATCCGACAGTCGAGACACGCTCTCATTTCGCGTCCGATTCGTTTTTGCAACGTGTCCCGAAAACGGATTCGACTGAAAGTCGAATCGGACACAAATTCCTGTGGGAATCGTGTCCGATTCGATCCCCACAGGACACGAGGGGCCTCCAGGACGAATCTGGTTTCTTAGCTAGACACCATCTATGTCTTAGATGGTCATTTTATAAGGTCCTCGTCCAATAAAATCACTGCTCGAAAAAAAAATTACCGAACGCGTTGGATTGAGTTTTTTATTTTTATTATTTTTAATTATTTTTCCAAATATTTAATTGGAAAAATCTAATTTGTAATATGTAAGTCATCCGGGATCCGAATTCAAAGTTTGAAGGCTTATATCATAAGCCAAAAATCATACATGATCCCCGGACCAGCTTGTCCTAAGTTTCGAATGTCAATTCTGTAGAAATATTGACAAAAAATAAGACTTTTGCCAAACACTTAGTTAAACCCAGATTTCAGACTTTAACTGTCATTAAGTAAAAGTACTTCACATGCATAAAACCCAACAACCATGAAGATGAAACACTGAAAAACTAGGTATGTAGCAGCGGAAATACACATAAAAAACAGCAGACTGATAAACCCATAAAACAGTAGATTTTTGGTCAATGTGACCCTAGAAAAACCCTACCCCAGGGAAAACCAGTCCAAGAGAATTTTATTGCAGCACTTATCAGGCAAAAAAATTATTTACAGCAACATTTATTTCAGCATTAATGACTATCTGATTTCTCGATTTCTGTGCCCACCCCGAGTTTTGTGCCACCCGCAAAATGTACGGACTGTACGGAATAGTGCGGACTGTACGGATTTTTGCAGTGTTCCACCAAGTTTCCGGGACGCGGGGGCGTGGGAGCGAGGAAACGCACATTGGGGACGTGTAGAGACACCCCAAAATTTTGGGGTATTTTGGGGGACGGGGGGGCGGGGAGGCTTCGAGGTCCCTAACATAGGGGGGTCGGTCTCTAAAATTATAAAAAAAAAAAGAAAAATAATAAAAATATGAACCCCAACATATAAACATATCAATTCTTCATCCCATCACCATTTGCATACTAGCATGCTTATGTTTCCGAAGAGTTTAGTGTAATTTAATGTAATCGTTATAGCCAAGCATATCATATTGATGTTTGTTTCTTTTTATTTGTTTCTATTTCGTTTTAAAATGACCATTCAGTGTAAAAGCCTAAAATTTAAGATGAACCATTTCTTTTTTAAGTAAAAAAATTTAAAAAATTGAGGGCAGTCAGGGTCTGTCGGAGCCCCCCATTTTCAGGAGGGGGCGTGTGGGAGCCCCCCAATCCAAGAAACTCCTAGACCTGCGTTTCCCCAAGTTTCGCAGAAAGGGGGGCGCTGGGAAACGTTTCCCATGGAGCCCCCGAGCCCCCGGGGCGTGGGAAGCGTAGGGGGCGAGCCCTCGACCCTGGGAGGCACGTCCCCGTGGAACACTGGATTTTTGTGCTTGAAAAAAATTCACTTCTCGAAAAATGTGCACCTGCTATACTGTACGGAACAATACAACTCAGCAGAAACTAAATGCCTTGAAAACTGCCCAGCTCCATGGGATTCGTGCCCTCTTGAGAAAAAAAAATTTCCTTCGGATTCGTGCCCACTTGAAAAATATTACAGCTCCCTCTCTCTTTGCAAATAACTCAGCCAAATGCTCACTTTTGGAAATGCTTTCCGTCAACTTGTCTTGCACACTACCCTAGGCTCTCTCGTATAACTTGAGAGTGACTTTTCACCTTCCCAATCCCTAAACCCAAAGGCCAAGATTAAATCTTGCATTTTCAAGATCAAGGGTTGAGAAACTCCCCCCCCAAAAGCGGTTACATTTCATTTTAATAAAGTCACATTTACTTTATGAACCAAGTGTACTTTATCTCATAAAGTCACTATATAAAATTAAAACAAGGGAATACTTTATAAAAAGTCTCATTTACATAAGAGTCACTTTAAACTTTATAAAGCAACATTACAAAGTAAAGTAGCCTAGCTAGTGCATGGTCACTTTCGCATACAAGACAAAAACATGTGGAGAGAGGTACTCACTGCCATCATCAACAGGTCCCGTCCTCAAATCCATCGCACTGTTCGCTGTAGGAGCTCCCTCTGAGCCTGGAACCAATGCTACAACCTGCACTAAACTCGAATCTGAAGACAACCTTCTGGCGACCACCCTAAACCCTGAGCTCCTAGGAGAATCAAATCCCCACTCTTGAGCATTGGTTTGCTCATGCTGGCTGAGCCTCCTGCCATACTCAGAAGAGACTCCCTCTCTTCCATCGAAACTCGAGACTGTACCCTTGGCAGCACTGCAACCTCAAGATCCTCCTGCTCCTCGTCCGAATCATCAACAGTGGGCTGTACACTGAACTTGTATAGCTCACTGAACCGATCAGCAATCAACTATGGATCAATCAATCCCGCTCTCTCCGAGTATATATAAACATGTCCCAGATCATCTCTATCTAGAAAAATGTACACATGTCCCCTCAGGAACAATGTCGAATACCCTGCATCTTCCAGGGCTGAGACCGAGAGCAAGTTTACCCTCATCCCTGGAACAAAGAGGACCCCATCCTGATCAAGGTATCCTCCATGATTAAGTTGGAATCTGACTTTTCCAACTCCTCGCATAGCACGTGCATGTCCCCCTTCTAACTGAACGAACCGATCAAGACCAGTCTCAGCAATGATACGGAATATATGCTATATTCTAGTCATATGACGTGAGGCTCCACTGTCAATATACCAAGTACCATTCTGAACTACTCCATTACTGTCGGCACTAGAAATCAGGGAGAACAATGAGAATTCCTTCTCGAATCTTCTCGCAAAGTCCTCTTCTTTTGTTGTAGCTGCAACAACTGTATCTTTTTCCTTCTTCTTCTTCTTCTTCTCAAGACACTGAGAAGCATAGTGTCCATACTTGCTGCAAGGAAAACATCGAACTTTGCTCAAGTCCTTCTTGGACTTCTTCTCGCTCTTAACAGAAAAAGCAACATTCTCTTCACTAGCACCCTTCTTCTGTCCACTGCCTTGAGATCCTTCCCGAATCTCCTCTTGAGTGAAAATCATCCCATAATCTACTCCAATCTGGAAGGTTTTCTCGAGCAACCACACACTTCACAAAGACTTCCCATTCCTTAGTGAAGCCTTTCAAGGCTATCCGCACTAACTCAGAATCAGAGATGACTTCTCCAACTGCAGCAAGCTCATCTTTCACTTGGGCCACCCAAGTAAGAAAAGATGCTACACCCTCACCCTTGGCCATCTTAGTTCCCTGCAATTTTTCCTTGAGACCAATTATCCAGTTCTCATTTTTAGCCTCATACAAGCCTTTCAATGTATTCCACATTTCATAAGCAGTCTTCTTCTCAGCTACGTGTGGAATAAGGTGGGCCCTAATACCATCCAGAATCAATCTTTGGGCTTTGGCCTCTTTTACCTCATGAATATCCAAAGCAATAAGATCAGATGCAGGAGGAGTTACCATGGTGCTAACTATGGTCCATAGTATGTTTTCTTTGAGAACAGTCATCATGACTTTCCACTGCAAGTAGTTGGACATACCATCCAACCGATCCTCATATCTAATGCATGCAGCCATCTCTGCTATCAAAGAAAAAAAATAGACCAACAAAAAAACAATAACTTCACTCTTCCCCACCACCTGCAAGTCACATCCAAATAAGGTTTTTCCAACACACAAGTTGTTAAAAAACACAGCAATAACCCTTGCCCAACAACTCAACACTACTGCTGTCCCCACAATCAGCTATAAACTCAGAGCCTCAGCTCTGATACCATGTAGAAATATTGACAAAAAATTAGACTTTTGCCAAACACTAAGTTAAACCCAGAATTTAGACTTTAACTGTCAATAAGTAAAAATACTTCACATGCATAAAACCCAACAACCATGAAGCTGAAACACTGAAAAACTAAGTCTGTAGCAGAAGAAATATACATAAAAAGTAGCAAACTAATAAACCCATAAAACAGTAGATTTTTTGTCAATGTGACCCTGGAAAAACCCCACCGCAGGGAAAACCAGTCCAAGAGAATTTTATTACAGCATTTATCAGGCAAAAAAATTATTTACAGCAACATTTATTTCAGCATTAATGACTGTACCAGATTTCTTGATTTTCGTGCCCACCTCGAATTCCGTGCCCACCTCAATTTTCGTGCCACCAGCAGAATGTACAAACTGTACAGATTTATGTGCTTGAAAAAAAATTCACTTATCGAAAATCGTGCCCAAAACGTTTTCCACGAAAAATGTGCCTCTACTGTACCATACGAATTGTACGAAACAGTACAACTCAGCAAAACTAAATGCCTTGAAAACTGCCCAACTCCTTCGTATTCATACCCTCTTGAAGAAAAAAATTCTGCTTGGGATTCCTGCCCACTTGAGAAAAATTGCAGCTCCCTCTCTCTCTGCAAATAACTCGGCCAAATGCTCACTCTTGGAAATGCTTTGATTCAACTTGTCTTGCACACTACCCTAGGCTCTCTCTTATAACTTGAAAGTGACTTTTCACCTTCCCAATCCCTAAATCCAAAGGGGCCAAGATTAAATCTTGACTTTTCAAGATCAAGGGTTGAGAAACTTTTCCCCCAAAAGCGGTTACATTTTATTTTAATAAAGTCACATTTACTTTATGAACCAAGTGTACTTTATCTCATTAAAGTCACTTTATAAAATTAAAACAAGGGAATACTTTATAAAAAGTCACATTTACAGCCCCAAGAGTTAGCGCAATCGGTCGAGTACTCGTAGTTAGGCCTCCCAGCATGTGAGGTCGCAGGATCCATTCTCATCGACTCTCTTGGGGTTAGGCACACAGAGGCCGCAGGTGTGAGGCCCCTTCGAGTGGGTCCGCCAAAAATTATTCCGTGGATGTAGCCCGTCAGTCAAGCCGGCGCGTGAACCACATTGAAAAAAAAAAAGTCACATTTACATAAGAGTCATTTTAAACTTTATAAAACAACATTACAAAGTAAAGTAGCCTAGCTAGTGCATGGTCACTTCCGCATACAATACAAAAACATGCGGAGTGCCTCCAGAGCTAAATCTCTAACAAGCCTCATAATTAATAATTTCTCAAAAAAGACTCATTTACAGAGAAATTATTAATTAAAATATAAAAAATGAATATTTTGGAGATAATCCAAATCTCTCCAAAATAATCCAAAAAGAATAAAATAAAAGGCTAAATGACATGGCTCAGGGCATTCATGATGATTCCAATCAACTCCACTCAGCTTCAGTCAACTATACAGTCAGCACAAGTCATCTTCAATGAAGAAATTCGCCCTCCTTCATGGGATTCATGAATTGGGCATGTGGAACTTGGTAAATTGGTTGTTAAGATGTATTTATTGCCAAGGTGGGCGCCCTCCTTGTTGTGTGGCCACCTCATGGGCTTGGCTCTCATTGTACACAAGTTGCATTGATTATAACTCAAAGCTTTGTCTCCTACACAAGCTCACGTATCTCCTTCAAAAGCTCATGTATATCTCCCTTGGATCAAGAGTATTACACATGGCCAATTCGTATTTGATGGTTGATGGTTCCAAGGAAAGGATGGGGGCGCCTTGCCAAGGTGGAGGCCACCTCCCCATCCACATAGATGCTAACTCGAGTTGTTTGTTGGAGTTTGCACTCCAAGCCACCTTTTGACATGGATTTGATTGGATGGAGATTGGAATTCGATTTGATGACTCATGCTATTGGCTCCTTCCTAGCCAATTCGAATTAGGGCAGCCTATGGTCTAGTATTTTGTATAAGTAGAGGTTCTTGCAGCCCTATTCTAGGATGGATATTTTGGGCAAACTGACTCTGCCAGAATGTAATTGTGTTGCAGCTTTTTGCTATTGGAAATAAAGTGACTTTGGAGGTCCATATGGTGTGTTGATTCTTGTCATGGGAAGTGCTTCATCTGTATCAAGGTGATTTTGTTCTTGGTTATTACTTATATTTCACTATTTTGATCAAATTGTTAGCTTAGAAGGCTTTTATTAAGTCCATAGGGTGGGCATTTGAGTTCAATTTGTCCATTTATGCTAAGTTTTATGTGATTTGGAAGGAGTAGACTGTAGTTGGAAATACTTATACTCTTTTAATTCCATTTTGCTTTGCATACATTATTTGATCAAGATGTGTTTGTAAGTGGTTTCTCGTCCAGATCTCCTAGGTTTGAAGAAAAGTTTGAGCTCGGTTGCTTCTCTCATCTCTTCAAAAGACCTATTTTTTCTGACATTGTGTGCATTTCAGGGCCTCCTAAAGTCAATCTCAAGCCTCAAAAAAATTGGCAAGAAGCACTGGTTCGAAGATCCATCTCTCAAAACTACATCTTAAAACTCGGTTACTTACTACCTTGGAAGCCCTAAACCTCCTCCTTTTGTTTTTGGCCTCCTACCTTCTCCTTTGCTCTCGCCTCCCTTCCTCTTCCCTTTCGTTTTTGACCTTCCCTCGTTCCTTAGTCTTTCGTTTTTCCTTCTAGATCTCCTTTCTCCTAGCTCTCTCATCCCTTTCGTTTTACCTGTAGAATTGTTCAAGCTTCCTCCTATTTGTTCCCCCTTGAGCATTTCAAAAAAATCACAAAAAGCAATAAAGGTTTTCTGGTTAAGAGTTAGTTTTGTCTCAATTTTAAAAGATTAAATAGTTAGATCTCTTTCCATTGTATGTTTTTTCCATTCGTAGATCTCACAATCACATTCCTTTGAAAAAAAGGCATTAGATTTTACTTACTTGTTGCAATCTTAGAGTCTACGGTAGTTTCATTTCTCTTTTTTATTGATTTTCAGCTAATGCCTAATGGGTGCTTTGAGATGACTTGTTTTGTGTAGGTATTTGAAGGACACGAGAACCAAAAGGCTAGATACAAGCAAGTTTTGATCCCAAGGAGCTAGATCTAAAACAAATAATTATTTCAAGAAGAGAAGCCATTTACACCCAACAAAGAACAAAGCTTCACAAATACCAAGGAAATCCAAAACTCAAAGTCAAAACTCATCTTTCTCCTTTGTATGAGCCCTCAAAAGGCTTTAGCTTCGGTTCATTAGTTGCATTTCCATTTTAAGGGTTGAATCCCCTCATTTTGTACTTGATTAATAAAATAAGGCTAAGTGGGATAAAGCCTCCCATAGTTGGTTTTTCTTCCCCATTTGGGGGAAGAGTGTCTTGTGTGTTCTTAGCTTAAATTTGCTTTAAGTATTTAGAATAACTTCATTTCTGCTTAGAACACTAATTGTTAGTTTAGTTTGTTTTTTTTTCCTTAGCTTAGTTTATTTTTGCAAGTAGCTTAGCTTCATTTTTATTGTAGAATACTAAATTGCTAGATTAGTTCATTTTGCAAGTAGTACATTAACTATTGAGGCATTTGTTTATCATTTATTTGAGCTATTCACCTGTGTTTCCTTGTTTAAAATTTATAAATCTTTAAAAGGAACCAAGACTCTTGAACTTTGTCATAAGACAAAGTCAAGAGCACTCTCTATCGGAGAGCATCTGTTTTGCACTTTTACTGCATTTAGCATATACATTAGTCAAAGACTCTTGAATTTTGTCATAAGACGAAGTCAAGAGCACTCTCTGTCAGAGAGGTTCATTGTGCTTTAATTAAAAATCGCCACTCCCATCCCCTTTCTAAAATTTATTTCGTTGCTTTCCATCGCCAAGTATGCTCTGCCAACCCTAAAAAGTTGGATTATTACTCATAACGGTGATTGGATTTGTTAATCTTACAGGTGATAACCATAATAAAATCTTCACCCCCATAAACCAACGAACCGGCGTTGTTTTTGTTAGACACTGAGAGGGGGGGTGAATCAGTGTAAAGCCAATTTAAAAACTTTTCTTAGCTTGTCACACTTAACTACCAAATCATCATTCCATTATTCTACCAATCTCATAATCATTTCATAAACTCAGCATTCACATATCATAGCATTTAAATTATCAAAAACCATAACACAGAAGAACACAACACAATGTAATTTTGTAATCTTTTTGTATTAGTTGTGGTCCGGCTGCAACCGTTAGGTAAAATCAGCACCTACTGATACATAGAACACCTACTCTTCATCCAGGACCCTGCCTGGTTTTCTTAGACCCTGCTAAGAAGGATTTGAGGTATCCTAACCTCAAAAGCAAGACAAACTTGCTTTTACAATTAAAGCTCACTGTCACATCAACATTCTCATCCTCTGCTCACCGCTGCTCATCACCACTGCTCATCACTATCTGTTCAAGATGCCACATGTCAACATGTCTTTTGCTGAGAGTACATTCCATACTGCTGTAGATGTATTACTGCCATATCATCATCATTATGTCACTAGGATGTCTGCTGATGTATATTACTGTACATACTCCACCTTTACTGTGTACATCACTATCATCATCATAAGACAATGTCTTAATCAAACTTCAAATGGCTGTCATGTTACTAACTCAGGCTGTGTATGCAACCTAGCACTGAGAGCTTCAACCTTGGTTGGTTGAGCCTTCCTTCATGTCACTCAACACTTACCAACTTGTTAACTTCAATCTTGACTGGTCATAAGCTCTGAGTAATCAACCTTACATTATATAAACCTTTGCTAAGCATACTACTGAACAAGCAAGCTGTCATACATACCAGAGGTCACTGGGAAGACTGTGTATGTCTTTGAACTGTGCAGACTCCAAGCTATGGATGAAGACTGTGGTCTGTGTATCATTGGTCAACTTCTCCAGGACTTGTGAAGAACTTGTCATCATGGTCTGTCTGCTGCCCAAGAATCAGTGCTGCTTATTTCATCAAGGACTCTGTTCATGCTCATCATGCCAAGTTGTCCAATAACTGTCATCAACTTGTCAAATCAATGTTCTGGCATGTCACATTCAATCAACTTCATGTCAATATCATGCTAGTGTTGTTGGCTGCTTTTGTCCAAGATCAGCGCTCAAGACAATGCTTTAAAGAGTGCCAACAACTGTGTCCAAGATCAAACCTTTTGCTGCTTCTTAATCAGAGTTTAGAGTTTGAGCCTTAATGGTTGCTTGTACTGTAACAGAAGGATGCCTTTAGTGAAGCCAACCCACACTCACATAACATATTTCTGTGTAACAACCACTGTGATCATATTATTGTGCATACCTGATACTGTGCTTTTTCTGATGTGCCTTTGATGGAGATGCCCTTCAGTGAATAAATTCAGACTATGATAAAACTCCAATAAAACTCAGACTGTGGCTATTTACTCCATGTATGGGGTTGTTGTTTGCTGCTCATCCTTCAAAATTGAGACTGTAAAACATAGATGCCATCATAGTTCACACATTAACATACCTGTATGAAGCTTCTCAGTCATCAGCAAGTCTCAGTGCAATCTTGGTCTTCTGTAGCTTCAAATGAATCCACTCTTGCCTCCTACGAACTGCTGTGTAAGCTGCTTATGAAACCCAAGCTTGACTTTCAGAATCAAACCATCTTGTCACTAGGGCTACCCAAGCTGATAGAGGTCAGTCCTTTCAAAGAAAACAGTGCTTCATACCAGCATTTCATGCTTCCATCACTCATGTTAGACTGTAGCTGATAAATGTGCCCA
>LPNX010373094.1:417562-437361 GCA_001517045.1 Pseudotsuga menziesii
TTCTTGGATCCGAGATAACTCAGGGCTCTGCTTAAATCAGCAGTGTATGTCTGTGTAGGTCTGCTATAGAAGACCCCAATCAAAACAACCTCTGACTTGTGTGTGCTAAAGAGGACCTCAACTTCTGCTCTAACTCGGGACTGTGGACATCCTCCAAGGGTTCAAGACTGTATCAAATTTGGGACTGTTGGCTGATAAAACCCGAACTGTGTGAAGATTTTAAAAACAGACTACCATAAGCAGCAGTATAACATCAGCCATTAACCTCACTCTCGGAGGTTCATTCTTCAGAACTCGGACTGTGTGGCAATCATCCTCGGGATGTGTATGACTTGACCTTAATCTCTGCTAAGTTTTGGACTGTTTGAAGTCTGAAAAATTCAGAACTAGCAGTTCGGACTGTGTATTATGCTGCTGCTACAGACCACAGTCTTGGACTGTGTGCACCTCAGAAAAAGTTCGGGACTGTTTTATGCTTAAGAGGAACCCTCAAAAATATAAACCTCAGACTGACTTAAAGAAATTCGGGTACTGTAACCCTTGGCACTGAGGCAGCCTCAGTCCACACACTTTACCTCGGTCCACCAGCTCTTTGTTGCTATATCTAATTAGGGACTGTGTATACTGAGGTGAACTTTGCATGAACCCCAACCTCTGTCAAAACTTCTCAATGTCAAGAAGAGGACTTCCTTACAGTAAAAAATTAACCCCAAAAGATCAACACCAGAAATGTTCTTCTTATAAGAATTCGAGACTGTGTTATGCTGCACTGCTAAAACCCTACGACAAGTCCAAAACTGGACTGTCACAAATAGCTTAAAAACATCCTTCTTCCTTGAAGAAATTTGGGACATAGAGCAGCTGTGAAAGACCTTCAAAATGTTAATTTCAGACTGTTGTGAAAGCCCAAACAAGTCCAAAGATGGACTGTCATTAAAACCCAGCCAAAATTCTCCTCAGATAAAATTCGGGACTGCTGCTCCTTAAAAAATTTCTTCACAGCTCCACCTGCGCCTGCCTCAGTCACTAGACACCCGAAATTTCAGAGCTTCACCGAAATTTCACAATTCAAAAATGAAAACTTTGAGAGGGTATTTATACTAATTCTCCTCCATAATTTTGGGGCCGACATGCATATATTTATTTTTTATTTTAATTCTGAGCCGAATTGCAATTTTATAAAAAAACTTTTAATGGAGCCGACTTGCAATTTTATAAAAAAACTTTTAATGGAGCCAACTTGTCAAATTTTAAATTAATACTTTGGAGCCGACTTCTTCAAGGCATTTTCAAGGAGCCGACTTCTTCATTTGCATCTTGTCTTGCTCAAATGTGAAGCCAAAGGGAAAAACTCTTCGTATCTGGGTGCTGCTACAGCTGTATTATTTATTGAACTACTCCAGATCAGCTTGGTGAAGAAATCTCCACTCAGATAGAGTTTATGTTATGCTGCTGCTACTACAACTATAAGTTACAGGCATTTATAACCTAAGAGCAGATGGATGATAGAGCAAAGCTTAATGATGTGCTTAAACCATCAGTGCAAAGCTACAGCCCGAGATCCAGCTTCATCAGCACTATGTGACAGAAGATTGAGATTGTGAAAAGCTTCGGTATTGCCAGAATTTCTAGTTACCTTTATAGCATTGGTGTCATGTTGCTGCAATTCAGTGCAATCAACCTTTGTAGGTTCTTCAAGAAAGTGCCAGTTAAGTTGCAGCAATAAATAGCATTCAAGCAAGTTCAGGGACTGTGGTAACAACAACTAGATACGAGGATAAACTCTTTCTCTCACAGAAGTCCATGTTGGCATCAATGACAATTTCATCAACAGTTTTGAGAGATACTCAGGTAGTGGGGAAATTCCTACTGGTGGCGCCGAAAATCACCGTTGTCATAGAGTTCTAGCTTGTTGGTTAAATCCACTGGACACCTAGCCTAGAATACTGGACGGTCCGTCAAGTCACCAAGGGGAGCCACTAAAGGTATACTTTTCCGGTTGGACTCATACCTTGCGGTTTTTTTTTAGCCTTAATAATCAAGATCACTAAAACTCATAAAATAAACCAAGATAATTTGCACAACATTCTCACCAACATTATTCTGAGACTTGTATCTTCAGCATCCCCAAGCACTATACATTTTGACTCCATTTGGCACTGGTCACTTTGAACTTTCATATATTAATTAATCTGGGCCATTTGTCCATTGGGAATATGTTTAATTTATTATCTATCTATGGATGCCATTTTATTATACAAGTCTTCATTATATTGTTTATCTGCAATCTTGTATCTGCAACGTGGATTGCTCTTATCTTGTGTTCATCTCATTCTTTACAAAAAATTGTGATCTCATTAAAAAACTCCTAAGCAACACCCATCCGCATCTGCAACCATAAAAACACTTCAAAAACATACAGCCATAGACAACTCTTTGTAGGGACTACCCGCTTTGGCTTCGTTAGGAGTTTGCCTAAACGGAGGAGTTGGGATTCAGTTGAAAGTACCTGGCTCATTTCTTGCCCCCAAGGCCACACCTCTCCCACTTGTAATGAGGAGAAAGCTTTCGAAAGATTTCTACTACTGGTGTGCATCTCGGCAGACAACAGGCTTCATTTTAAATTCACTCTATCGCCTATCCACATTGACTATTAAACGATTTAATTATTTGCTCAAAGGGTAGTGATCTATCGACTACTGCTCTATCGACTACTGCAAAAATGGAAGTGTTTTTTGCTCCTCTTGATTTATCAAACTTTCTAGGGTATTAAGATGAGTTACCAAACACATTCTGGACAACTTTTTGTGATTATGATGATGATGTTGAGGACCATGTCTACAAGTTTATGTTATTGGCTCCAAAACATGGTATTAAGGAAAAAAATGTCCACATGAAGTTAATCCTCCTTCACCTGAAAGGAAAGGCATGTGCTTGGTTTGCAAGCCTAACCAAAAGAAAATATCCTCATTTGCAGAATTAACAAAGACATTTTGTAGATATTGGTGCCCCGAAAAACGCAAGAGATAGATTCCCTATGTCGAAGAAGCAAAGAGCTTATGCAAGAAAGATGATCAAAATGTCTCGATCCTTGAGGGACATGAAGCAGAACTTGTCGAAGAAATCCATGATGAAGATGGAGTCTTAAAAGGCCTGCTTGAAGAAGCAATTGTTCAAGATCTTGTTGATGGCATTGTCGGCCTTATGTTCGAAGATGAAGGTGCTTCTGAAGATGAAGATGATGGTGATCCAAGAAATGAAGGCCAAGAAGCTCTAGTTGATGAAATTGCATAACACAAGGAAAGGGTAAGTTTTCCTTACCTTCATGTCATAGTTTCTTATGATGTGTTGGGCCACTTAGAGGAAAATAACAGGATCGTTGAAGATGATGACTGCTGGAAGTTCATGGGTCAACCAATCTATGATTCTTCAAGACATAGCAGTATTGTTTCTAGGCCCTCCAATTGCACATATGTCGAAGAAGTCTATGATCCTTTTTTCCTATTCCTGGAGGAAGAAGAGGTTAGCATGGACCAGGCCAAGCCAGATTCTTATATAGATTTGAAGCGATATGAAGAAGTGTTACTCCCAGCTGAAAAGGATATCAGAGACATAGTTGATGAAGAAGTTATGGTTGTAGCTTCCCTTGGTTCTGTCATTTGTGAAGATTGGATCAATCCCTTTGCAACTGAATTTGAGGATGAAGCACTTCAAGATGTGAATTCAGTTGCCATTAAAGACAATCACCATATCTAGTTGTCCCACTATGATAAAAGGTTGGAGGAATTTGGAAAACCTGTCTTTGATGAGATCTCTCAAGATTTGGTTCAACTTTGCTCACCCAGCATCGAGGACTGCGTTGGATTTTATACAGAGACTTCCGTTGCAGATATTGAGCCAATGGGTTTACCCTCTCCCGAGGTGGGCCATAATTATTATTTCCAGCAATGTCTCTTAGGAAGCATTTCAAATGAGAAGTACCCATTTTTATCCAGTACTGGTAAGTTTTCAATGATGCATTTCAACAGAACTGAAGCAAGTATATGGGTAGGTATAGTGTTTACTTCTCCTTATCATAATATATGTTATTTATCATTAAAACTTGAAGGTAAGAATGTTGGGGCTAATAATTTCAAATTTTTAAAGATTATTGATACTAACATGATTATAAAAAGTTCAAGAAAGTGTTTGCATGTCCAAAATAATGCTTGAACAGGTGCAGAGATATATTACAGTTGGCCTTTGAAGATTCTCCAAAAAAATTCCAAGGTTCATCTTTGCAAGTGATTTCCCAAGACCGGAATCAAATATCCAATTTCATGTAGACAAATTTCACAGAACAGATATATGATAACGATAGTATATACCTGAGCCAAGAACAGGAGTGGATAGATAACGCTTGCAAAAGTAACCATCGTTCATGGAAGGAATTTGTAGGTTTCCAAGTTCCCAGGTTTGTCCATCATTTTGGTTCCATTCTGACGAAGATAATGGTATGTATTCAGTTCATCCTTGATGTGGTTTTGTCTTGGATTGCTTCCAAAGACCAAAAGAAAACTTAACAATATACCCAGGTGGCTACACTGGTGGTATGATTTAACTTGACCCTTTTTTGTTATCATAATTAGTGTAGGTAGGTATAGTTTCATTTGAGTTCAACATTTACTGTTACCTATGCCTTGCACTTGTTGTTATTTCACTTTGATATCCCGCATTCCATTTTGAACAAGGCAGGACGAAAGTGCCTACCTCCAATGCATTTAATGTCTTTGTTGTTAGATGTGTGTGTAGGTCTATAGGTACCCAGGAGATTCTAGGGGGTTCTCATACACTCCCATGAAGAGCACATGTCCCGCAGTTGGAGCCAGTTGTTACACCTTAATGTATCTGCAACGTTCCCTACAGATCCCCTAGGGGAAGGGGTTTTTTTTGCTTTGTAAAGGCGAATATTTGAGCATAGAGTGTTGATTTGGGGCTAAATACCCCTGATCTTGTCATGGATGGTCCTCTTGATTTCCTCCTCCAGGAGGTGCTCTCCCTGTAGCGGTTGGTGCCCTTGGGGAGCTAATCACTTGGACACATGACCACGCTCATTTATTTGCCATGTAAAAGGTGATAGCATTTGTTCAGCACACTTTATTTGCTTAACTTGGACCTATTTTTCGTTATAAAACCCCTCCTCTCTGGGTTGTGTTACCCGCAAATTGTACATCTAATTAAAGAATCCTACAAGGATAATAAAGGAAGACGTTGAGGGCACACATCTGTTGGCTTACCAAGGCACCTACCTCTAGAGGTTAACTACTGTGTATTGTTGTGCAAATAAATTATTAAAAAGGTTGCTTGTCTAGAGTCTAGTGGAGCCTTCTCATCATTCCACCCTTTTGTGAGACACTGTCATTCCCTATTGTTCACCTAGTCCAACTTAGGTGTTGTGCAAATTCCCTTATCCTTTAGCCTAGATACTTACAGTGTCGAGTGTCAAGTCATTCCCTTGGCCTTACCTGGTTTCATCAACCTTCACCCTTGACTAGCAAAATGGATAAATCTATAAATGAGTGTACACTGGACGTTCTTGTTTGAAGCAGTTGATCATTTTGATTTAGATTATATATATATAGTGTGCTTATAATTTCCAACATAAGCTACTTGTACTTGAGTCTCACTGTTAGCATAGATAATTGAGCATGCATGTCCATTTGTAATTTGCAGTATCAAAGTTTAGCATTTGGATTATCATTTGATCATTCTTGACTTGGTCAACCTAGTGTGACCAAATTGAGAGCAAGGTCAGGGATGAGTTTTTGACCGATGGTTGTGGATGAAGATTATTTATGGTCTATCAGTGTCCATTAGACATATTCATGCTTCAGATGGTGGTTTACTTGATGGCTTGTATTTTTTTATGATTATCAGCATTTACAGGCTTTATTATTATTATTGCTCTGGCATGTATGGGGCCTCTGACGTATCTTTATGATGGGCATATTGTGTATGAGTACTCATTCCTAGTTGAATTAGACCATTTCAGTCTATTGGTGCAACTAGTTTTCAGTTCCAGGCAGCTACAAGAGAGATATGGGTCTTTTAGGCATTTTGCGGCAGATTTGCCCTAGGAAATTAAAAATAAAACATAGTTTAGATAATGGTGAGTTCTACAAGGGTGCCGGAGGGAATCATAGGGTGCAACCAGTCGATTGTACCATATCACTATGATGACAAACCCATCTGTGCAATCATTTGGCTTTAGGTTTTGGTCCCCAATGAGATATTGGCAGTTTTATGTTTTATGTTCCCGAGGAAGCATTTTGATGACAAAAAATGGCTAATGAGTAAATCGATTAGGGCAAATGAGGGAACGAAATGACATAAAATTGGTCTGAGGCACGGTGTTTAGGTCACCTTCATCATCCGGTATCATCTTCACTCTACATGGGGTTCGCACATCCTTGATTTCTTCAGTTTGAGGGCGTTTTGATATATTCTTGAGGAAGTTGTCCTAGTGACTTTGATCACTTCATGATATTATTGACCATCACACATTATTATTGTGCCATGGGGCCATGGGGCCATGGGGCCATGCTAGTGAAGGGCATTATAACCTCCTAGCCCCACCATGTGCTACCTTGTGGTTATTTGTCAATTTTTATGTGGTGCACCCCCTCATTGGGCAATTTTAGTGGTGTGCCCCCCTTTCTATTATTGAGTTGATCCATGTATGATGTACCGGCTAATCTTGGTCGATGATCTTATGATCTTGACCCTTGATCTTTTTGGATCTAGGTTATATGTACTTGAGAGATATATATATTGAGATGCTTTCTCATTTGTAAAGGGACTTTTGGCTCTGAGAATACTGAATACAAGAAAACTTTTGTAGAAATTCTTGGAAGCTTTATGAATGTACTTGGATGTGATTGTTATGCCTCTTGCTTAGATATTTCAGTGGATCTTGCATGCAAACAATATTTTTCTGTGGAGGTCGTACTGATCTTTTGCAAGGTAGTGAATTGGTTGGAGGACGTTGCTAAGGCGTCTTACATCATCTTCTACGCAAATCGTTTCATCTTCATGGAGTTTCTCAATTGTTAGATTGTGCATTGAATTTTTCTTTGTAGATGACGTACGTAGCTTATATTTTTCAACCATGAACAAATCTCACTTCGGAAGTTTGATTTTGCAGGTGGTGAAGAGGGGCACACTACTTTCATTTGGCGTTTTTCCTTCATTGCTTGCCTCATCTCGTTCGAAATTGTAACTAAGTGGAAGGATCATCGACATTCAAGGCGGACGCAAGTATTTTTAGTACGATCTGCAAGGTTAGTATTGTTTATTTTCATCCAATTCTTGAGCAAAACCCTTTCTTTCAAACCCTAGTTTTGTACAACTGATAGATCCGATGAGTTTTTTATGACGGCTCAAAACCCACTTGGAGATTATTGAATAAACCCTAGATCTTGAATTTCATAAAATTCTAACTCCATTTGCCCCGGAATCTAGCACTAGTCTCTCTAGGTGGGGGTGCCCTCCTTGGGTGGGTGGCCAAATTTTCAGATCTATCAACTGGGTATGCTTGAACCCACTTTATTTTCACAGATCTATCCTGCAAGCTACTAGATCTAGCCATTTCCTACCCCAATCTACTCTTTTGGGTCCACCATATCCTCTTTTGCATAAACCCTAAGTGGGTCTCATCAGGTTTTTCTCATGTATGGCTAGATCTCTCTAGATCTGCGTTGCTAAACTCTTTGTGGTACTTTTCCAATCAAGTTGGGTTATTTCCCTATTTGCGCTTCTCCCCAACTTTGCCTTAACTTCTATACCACATCTATTCCCTAGATCTAGACTCCCTCACTCATTATCCCTCCTCTTTTTCTATTGCACAACCCTAGGAGTGTCTTGAGTAGGTGTGCTAGCCCTTATAGGGTAGTAGGTCTCCCCCTTGATCATTCTCTAGATTGATCTAAAGCGACAAGAGCCCATACGGTGTGACAACTACCCTTTACTCATAGTGGACGAGGCCCTTGCGGTGTCACCGGTTAGCTACCTTACTTCTATTGTCTCGAATAGGATACCTTTAGTTGGTAGCTACACCTTGTGTGATAACACTACCTAACCCTTGGAGTTGCTAGTTGATGCCCTAATTGCAAGTATTGGAAGCCATTTCTAGAGAGGGACATTGGTATTGATCTCTCAATGCCCTAGGGATTGAGACAAGAATCATATGCCCTCTCTTTTCAACATAACCATCTCTATTTTACCAATTTAATTGTCTTTTCTTTTACATGCATTTCCATATTGGAAAAAACCTAAAATATCTAATATTATTGGAAAAACCCTATAATTCTAAATAAATTCATAACTCCAAAAATAGTCGTGAGTTTGTAATTCTGGTCCACCCACCAAATTTGCCCTAGTGGATATATCCACAAATTTTTTAGGGTGTCCTCATTTGCCTTCATGCATTAGGAAACATGAAATTGCTCCAATTAAGGTTTCTATAGGTCTTTTGCATTTTCAACTAGACCATCAAGTGCGCCCTAAGTCATCTTGTCCATCTCCCTTTCAGAGTGCACTTTTCTGGGGTATTGCATTCCAACGTGTGAAACCCTATCTGGGGAGTTATGTAGTTGCATCAAAAGTTGTGGTATTGATTGATATTGACTTGTATATTGAATTAACTCATTTATATGATTTGTGTCTTTATTATCCATTGTTGACTCCATACAAGGCACAGAACTCAACGAGTTTTTCAGCTCATCGATTTTTTCTCAAAAAATTGTTGATTAAGTTGCCATTGATGCCAACAGTGTCTGGTCATTGATGCCAATTGTTGAGTCCTTGGTGCCCCTTGTGGAGCCCCTAAGGGTTAGTGTTTAGTTTATGGTTGTTTCTGTCAGAGGAGCCCTTTTGACCTTGTCCAAGCCCAAGCTTGAAGCCCTTGGAGGCCTTGGAACAATGACAAAATCCTTGGTTACCCATTGACTTGGTCAAGTGCCTCTAAGTGGTATCTTGGTCCCATTTGATTCCATTGTCGAGTTCCTTACTCATCGTTGTTCTTTGGTTACTGGTCTTTGTGTTGCTTGTTATACTTGTACTTGTTTGGCCTCTTGATTGGTTGTTGGATGGATGATGTGGCTCATGTGTGTAAAGTCCTTGAGGTGTTGATGGTGAATCCCATTGTTTTCATTGAATGGTATTGAGGTTGTTAAGTTCTTATGGGGTCCTTGAGTCCACAAGCTTAGATCTTGATCCTCTTACATGTGAAGACTTAGGTCTTAGAACCCACACCTATGGTGGTATGTTGGAACCAATTATTATGGGGTCCTTGGTGTCCGTGAAATTTTAAGTCTTGAACCCACATAAATATTTTGATGTCCCTTGGACGCTATATGGTCATTGCCACATAGTAGCCTTATGATCATGCATATGAAGCCTATAAGGTGTTGCAAACTAGTGGTGAGGTATTTGTACCCCTCTTTTGGGGTGTTGGTACTCTTATAGTGATGAAGATATATAATGGAACCATTGGATATGTTTTTAATAATATGGAGATCTTGAAACATTATGATGTATGGTCCTATTTATGGGTATGTTATCACATATATAGTAGTCGAGCTACCATATTCTATTTTTCAGATTCAGTACATTTTTCAGCCAGATCTCCTACATATGAGATGCTGAGATGAGCAGTTTTGATGGATTATTTTGTTATCAAAGGACTATAGTACTCTCCCATGCTAGGACTGAGTCTCAGGACACTCAGATTTGAGGACCGATGTAGCCATTTAGTCATGTGCAGAGCAAATAGCATTGCACAGTTTTGCATCAGTGTTTTCTTATTGGACATATGTTGGTTCAGATGGACTATTTTCATGCTTATGACTCAATGTATATTATATTTGTGTTATGGTTATCACTGCTCTTATACTCATTTTTGTGACATGTGTTAGCACTTAGTATCATGATCTGGTGGTCATATAAATTGTTGGCGGCAATGGTTCCTAAAAGTTCTGTCTAAAGATTGTTGGCCTTACTTGTATTGAGTTGAATTGTGAGCATTTGTCAAGGTGAGTAAGCACCTCTGAAGTAGTTCACCCATTTGTGAGGCACTGCCATCCCCTTTGTTGATTGTTTGTCCAGCATATGGTTATAGTGAGTATTCTTTTTCCATATCCAAAGTGTCACAGTGTTGAGTTGGTGGTCATCCTTTGTCCTAACCTTGTAAATTTTAGTCTTCACCCTTCACTAGCAAATTGACTACAACTATGAAGTGAGTATAGTCTTGAAAGTCTGGTCTGAGTAATAATAAATAAAACCCTATATATGTATTTGGTTGATGTATCGTCGGTGAGGCAATTGTTGTTTGTTATGATTGTTACTTAAATGATTTGTAGAGCATGTCTTAGCCTTTTAACACTTGCAACAAATGGATGGCAGCCTGAGTTATATTATTGGTATCTGGTCATTTAAAGGTGATTATTTTGTATATTGGATATTGCAGATGACAATACAGAGACCTGGAATGGGTATGAGTATATACCTTAGATGGATTTGGACTCTTTGAGTCCAGTGGGACAGCTTGTTGTCAATTACGGGCACTTACAGAGATGATCAGGCTCACTTTACCCTTCTGGTGCAGTTTTGCTTCACTAGAGGGCAGATCTGAGCAAGGAGATGATTTTGTTGGATCTCCTAGGGCGTTGTTTGGGGCATAAGGGGTCCAGCCACTTGATTATACCATAGTACATCCCTCCCAGAGAGCCTGGTGAGCTCAGTTGGACAACGTAGGCACCCTAGGAGGCTGTTTTGGCAGGTTCACGTTTCTCGAGGTAGATTAAAAAATGATTAAATGGCTACTGAAGAATTTGATTTGGGCTACTGAAGCAAGAAAATGGCATGGGATGAGTCATGATGATAAGAGTGATGTCCTCCGCACCTTCTCCAGCAGTTGCAGCACTTAATTGGGCCCACATTTATTTTTTCGAGCATTTTATATTATTTACTGGAGCTTTTGGGAGGCTCACGATGGGTATGAGTATATACCTTAGATGGATTTGGACTCTTTGAGTCCAGTGGGACAGCTTGTTGTCAATTCCGGGCACTTACAGAGATGATCAGGCTCACTTTACCCTTCTGGTGCAGTTTTGCTTCACTAGAGGGCAGATCTGAGCAAGGAGATGATTTTGTTGGATCTCCTAGGGCGTTGTTTGGGGCATAAGGGGTCCAGCCACTTGATTATACCATAGTACATCCCTCCCAGAGAGCCTGGTGAGCTCAGTTGGACAACGTAGGCACCCTAGGAGACTGTTTTGGCAGGTTCACGTTTCTCGAGGTAGATTAAAAAATGATTAAATGGCTACTGAAGAATTTGATTTGGGCTACTGAAGCAAGAAAATGGCATGGGATGAGTCATGATGATGAGAGTGATGTCCTCCGCACCTTCTCCAGCAGTTGCAGCACTTAATTGGGCCCACATTTATTTTTTCGAGCATTTTATATTATTTACTGGAGCTTTTGGGAGGCTCACGATTTCCTCAAGGAGGCACAATTTCACAGATCAAAAAATATATTATTTTTATTATGCCATGGGGACACCCAAAGGGAGTTAGTTAACACTCCATGGACCCACCATGTGCTTCATTTATTTCTTATTGAGTGGGGTCCCCTCTCTTTAGGTGATTTAGTCCACTTTTACATTATATTGTTATATTGATCCATGTATTGTATGTTGAGCTCATCTCAATCATTGATTAGACATTTGTATCTTTTAATCTTAGCCACTCATTTGAAAAGTGGTTAGGATTTTGGTTCTCTCATTCCTATTTAAAGGAGAGAGCTTCTCATTTGTAAAGGGTCTTTGGCTCTTGGATCTGGATAATAGAAAAACTTTTCTTGTGGATATTTCTTGGATCTCCTTTGCATCTGGTGTTCTTAGATGGTGATTGGAAAGTCTTTTGCTTCCTAGCATTCGGGAAATTGTTGCAAGATCTATATTTTTTGGGAATCTTTGTCTTGTCTGCAGGAGGGTGACTTCAGCTTGGGCGTTTTTTGCAGAGGGACCTCAACTCGCTTGGATTGTCTTAGTTTTTTATCAGGGGGTTTTTATTAATGTCATTGCTCAGGGGGTTTTCCTTAATGTCGTTGCGATCTATGATTTCTTCTTGCTATTTTTCTGTAGCATTTAGTTTTTTTCTCATTTTGCAACAAATCTGATATGGCTGACGTTTGTTGGGCAGGAGAGAGGGTGCATTGACTTCTTGGGGCAAAACGTTGGACATAGAACTTGCTCAAAGCTTCTTAAATTGATCGGGATAGCAAGGATCATCATCATCAAGGCATCTACACGGTTTTCCAGGTAATATCTACAGGTTAGTCCCTTTCTTCCAGATCTCAATGCATTGATGTCTGCTTTTCTTCACTTTTATACTGAAAAATCCCATAATAATAAAAACCAAAACAATACTAAAAAACAGACCGCTTGATCTTGAGCCAAACCACTGTTGGGTTTTGTAGATCGGGTCATCCCCTAACCATATCACCCTCAACGCTGATCTGAAAGTGGTTGGTTTGCCCTCGATCTAAGAAACTGACCTCCCAAACCCTAGCATTGTCCACCATTTCTCTGACTTTTTCTGTGATCTAGATTTTTCCGGCGAAATACCTTCGTGGGTTTGTAGATCGGGTCATCCTCTCACCAAATCACCTTCAACGCTGAGCTAGAAGCTGACAGGTTGCCCTAGATCTGAGAAATTGTCTTCCCATACCCTAGCGCTAGCCATCCTACTACTGGTTTTTCCCGTGAACTGACTTTTCCGGCCAAATACCTTTTTGGGTTTGTAGATCGGGCTATTTCCCAAGTGGGTTTCCTCGAACGTTGGGAAGATAGTGACTCCATTGCCCTGGATCTTCCAAGCACTGATCTCCAACCCTAGCGCTACCCCCTCTTTGGCCTCTTTTTCCTGAGATCTGACTTTTCCCTGGTGACTCGAGTACTATGACATTGTCATATCTTTCATCGAGTCTGTCCTTGGGTACTAGATAGCATCAATCCTGTCCTTGCCCTCTTTGCATTGGTTACATTTCCCAAGGCAGCGGATATCTTTACCTATTGCTAATACCTTAACCCTAGATCTAGTTTTTACTTCATAGGTCACCTGTGTCCCACTTTGGATCAAGCCTTACTCTTCCAAAACCATAATCCAAAGCCTTGGTTCACCTAGTGACAGCATCCATAGATCTAGGGTTTCCATTACCTTACACCTTACGTACCTCAAATCCATTTGATCTGATCTGGTTTCTAGATTTGATCTCTCCTGTCGGGAGTAGATCCGAGTCTCCCCCTTTGTTGTCTTGGGCTAAGATAGCATCAAGTGAAGACTGCCTCGATTGGCGTGAAAACCATCCATTTGGGAGTCGAGGCAATCTTGGTTCCACCTCCTGAGTTGCTTATTGCTCTACCGTCCATACTGAATCCATCTCACATAGGCAACTACAAGATTGGTGATAACAAGTTATATGGCTAATGGGATGTAGATGGAGGTAGAGCCCAGTGCCCACATATGTTCCTTGATATGTTGAAGAATACTTTGAAAAAGACTTTGAAACTCTTGTAGTTGGTGGTATGGTCTTTGGCACCCTCATGTGCGGGGTCTTTGATGTCCTGGACATATTGAAGAATTTAAGGGTGTTATACCAATAATTTGCAAATAAACCCATCATAGGGAGATAGTCCTCGTCAATCCATTTTCGTTGATAGGTGGAGCATCTTCTAACTCCTTACGGTTGAAGAGATATTTTTAAAGTTGGGGTACCCCACCTTTTTGGGTGAGCCAACCAAACAAAAGAGAATTTAATTATTTATAATTTTGAATTACATGTCAGCCCAAGGTAATATTTTTTCTCCACAACCTATATAAATAGAATATCAAACATTTCATTTTTTCATCATCAATTCTCTTAGGAATTTCGCAACCCTTGGAGAACAGTGCGATATTTTGTGACAGAAAAATTTATGGGGGCATCTTCACTAAAACTGGCATAACTTTCTCATACGAAATCGGAATTACAAAATTCTTGGCCCGTTGGAAAGCTTGGTACGAGGGCTATGTGTTTACAGGATCTAGATTTTCTTTTTGTTTTTCTACTTTTTCTTCATCTTGTGATCTTCAATAAGGTATGGTTCATGCTTCATGGTTTCTCTTGTAATGGCACATGTCTCTCATCGATAGAGTTCCTCTTTGATCTTAGTATGTGAGCCTATATATCGGTATATATCTTTGAAGTCATTGAATATGTTATGGAGGCTATGATGATGATTATATTGGAATATATCTTGATGTGATCTTGATATAGATCTTGTTGATTATCTTGGATGTTGTTGGCATAGATCTTGGTGTTTATCTTGACTGTTGTATAAGTGTAGTATTGAATGAGAAGTTGACATGTAAGTAGTAGATATTGTGAGTTATTTCTTTGATCAATCTAAATGTTTTTTTTGAAAACTAGTTTGACAAGTGTTGATCATTGTGTCTTTGACGTAAGTGGAGTTGGATTGTTTTTTATTGTTAACGACAACCTTTGACAGTGTTGTAAGTGACTATTTGCTTGATATTTGTTTGATTTGTTGACTTGATTTGAGTGGGCTGAAAAATTCTTTTGTGTATAAGAGTTTATGAGATTGATTGAGTGTGACATAGTTGGTTAAGTCTTTTATCTTCTTGGCTGAGGTTATTTGGTTGAAGTATATCATGTTTAACTGTCAAGTATTCCTTGACTGTGATTGAGGTTGGTTGTGGTGTCATTGAGTTGAATGTGTTTGGACAAAGTTTGGTTGACACTGTGTGAAGTCTCTCGGTTGCTCAAATGTGTCTTTTACTTGATGAACTAGGCCAAGTAAGAAGGGTTGGTTGAATGTCAAAGCACTTTAATACAAGTATATGATTGATTTGGCACAGGTACACAAGCATATTGGTACAGTTGAGAAAGATTGGCACAAGTTTCCTTATGTACAGTTGGTTTGACTCAGATTGGCTGAGCTGTATGAGAAATTGGTTTGACCCAGGTGGACTGATTTTGGTGTGCAAACTCAGATTGATTCAGTTGGTTGATGTGAGAAACAGATTGATTGGTACAGGTTGATGAGTATTGTGATATTGAGGATAGTGATCGGTTGATGAGTAGTGATCAGATGATGAGCAGTGGTTAGTAGTGGTAGTGGTTGTGCAGGGTGGTACAGGTTGTGCAGTGTGGTACAAGTGTTGATTAGCAGGTCCGCAGGATTAGTGCGGTTATGGTTCAGCAGTTTCTATCCTCTTATCAGGGTGGCAAGACGTGGCAAGGAAAGGAGGCCATAGCCTCCTTCTGGTTGAAGCCGAAAAACTAGGGAGTGGTAGCTTCCTTCAGGTTGAAGCCTATAAATCAAGTGGTCGTACCCTCCTTCCAGTTGAAGCTTGAAAATTGAAGTCTTTGTAATAAGGGGGTTGTTGCCTCCTTCTAGTTATTTCTGTAAAACTATTTTAAAAAGGCTTCCGTGGTTTCCCCCCCCCCAGGACTTGGGTTTCCACGTAAAAATATTGTGTATTGTGCATTGTGTTGTTATGCTTTCTATGTGATGATGATGATATGATGATGATAACAATGTTGATGATGATATAATGATAATGTGAAAATGCATGATATTGAATAAGTTGTTGATTATTAAAGTTGAAAAAGTAATAAAGACTGCACACACAGATTCACCCCCCCTCTCTGTGTTCCTGGTGTGTCCAACAAAAATCGCCTAAAAAATCAAGGCGATTTTTTCGAGTTATCCCGAGATATTGCCGATTTTTTTGGGGTGATTTTTCCCGAGATATTGTTGATTTTTTCCCGATTTTTTCAAAAGGTGAAAATGAATATATTTGTATTTTTTTAAGTTTGTCGATTTATTGTCAATGTGTTGCCGAGATATATCGAAACGATGTTTCCTAGACCTTGCCGATTTTTTTGCCGCGCCGATGTTTGCAACACTAGTGTCTGCATGTGCCCTTCTTAATTAGGGACTCTCCCTTGGGTTTATGAGTTACCCGAAGAAGTTGAGAGGTTATACAGAGGTGGCATTCAGTCTAGTCCCTCTTATATGCTTACCATCACTAGCACAAGGCATATTTAGTCTACTTTGAAAGGACTGCTAGTTTGAACGGTATTATAGGGTAAATCAATGTGTCAAATGGTGTGATGATTTCCTATTTAATTTTTTTGTTGCATGATTTGTTGGTTATCAGTGTATATTCAATTATAGTTTAATCAGTAAATTATTTAGGTTGAAGATCAGATTTGGTAATGTAAAATTAACAGTTCAACACTACTTTTTAGGGTAAATTCAACTTTGTTCTAGGTTCAAAATAGCACCGCTTGCTTCCTCAATTCAGTGACTATATTGTTGTTGGAGCTACATGAAGACAATGTTGTTCTTGATAAACTAAAGTCAACATACCAATGTGGCTAGCATCAGTGATGCATATTTTTGCATGGTATGGCTAAAGCTATATTACTGTGATGGATTGTCTAGCAAATATCAACTTTACATGCCCTTTGTTGGAGGTCATTTGTCTGCATCCAATGGAAAGAATGCCCAACATGAAGAGAATCAGGAGCAGGTTTTGTGGCATATTCATAAAAGGCATATGCATCAAAAGAGGAAAACATTCCACTAAGAAAGATATTCAAGTCACCTATTCCAAGAGCATCCCTTAAGAGCTCCATCTTTAGTACATATTTGAAGGTGACCCCATGGCCTCCATCCCTTGAGAAAATTGGTGAATTGGTTTGAATGCCTCCATTACATGGAAACCTTAACATAGTCAAAGAAGCCTTTATGCACAAGAAGGTTCAAATTGAAGAAGGTTGTTCATGCTTCCAACCCATCTATTGCACACGTGTCAGGGAGATCCACTTGGTAATCTTCTTGAGCTAACCATTTTTCTGGCACATTTATTGAGGGTTGGTTGCACAAGATGAGGAGCACTCTAGTGAGATGTTTAGACGGATCAATGCCTTGGCAAGTTCTATTCCAACATTGGGTCTTGCTATCACAGCATATTGGCAGGGTCCAGGGAGTTTTTGGTCTATGTGACATCATCTCTTTTGTTGATGAAATTGTCATTAATACCAACATGGACTTGCAATGGCCCCACAGGTTGTCGTTGATGAAACCAAGTCTCACTTGTAGTGCCTTAGACCCCTTACAAAGTGGGTTTGTGCCTTGAAGCACCTTGTACCCAATTAACAAGGTCCATGTACCCACAAGGCTGGATCTTGTTGCCACCACCTTACTGAAGATGTTGAAGACCCTACTAATGGTGCTGAAGACCCTGGAGTTGGTGCTAAAGCCTTTGTGGATGATGGTGAATCCCTAGATGGGTTGGAGGAGCATTAATGACCCATTCTGTGGTCATTCATGCTTTGATGGTGTCATGGTACCCCAGGAGAAGGTCTAGCAACCCCACAGGGGATGTCATAATGGATCTTGACCCTTGGAGGTCTCCTGGTGTGGTTAAGGTGGTTTAAGAAGCCTATGAAGCCCCTTTGATATGATGGAATCTTTGGTCATGATGCCCTCATCACTTGGCGATGGAGTCCTATGTGATGGGCTTGACGTCCATGTAAAGTATCTTGTTTAAATATTATATGATATCTTTGAAAGAGTCCTTGAAACCATTGCATGCGATGCCTTGGGTCTTGAACCCACGCACTTGGAAGCTTGTAGATGGTCATGTATGGTCCTCTTTGTGGTTATATAACTATTGGGATGTAGATGGAGGTAGATCCCATGGACGTGCCTTGATATGTTGAATAAGACTTTGAAGAAGACTTTGAAATTCTTGTAGTTGGTGGTATGGTCTTTGGCACCCTCATGTGTGGGGTCTTTGACGTCCTGAACATATTGAAGAATTTTCGGATATCAGACCAAGAATTTGCAAATAAACCCATCATAGGGAGATAGTCCTTATCAAGCCATTTCTGTTGACATGTGGAGCATCTTCTAACTCCTTACGATTGAAGAGATATGAATTTTTAAAGTTGGTGTACCCCATCTTTTTGGGTCAGCCGACCAAACAAAAGAGAATTTAATTATTTGTAATTTTGAATTGCATGTCGAGTCGTCGACCCGGTTTGAGATACTTACTTTCCTCCACAACCTATATAAATAGAATATAAAACATTTCATTTGTTCATGAATCAAGCCTCTCTTTGGTATTTCACAACTCTTGGAGAAAAGTGAGAAACTTTGTGGAGGAGAAATTTTTGGGCACCTTCACTAAAATTAGCATAACTATCCCACAAGGAATCGAAATTACAAAATTATTGGCTCATTGGAAAGCTTGTTACGAGGGCTATGTGGTGACATGATCTAGAGTTTATTTTGGTTTTTCTATTGTTTCTTCATATTTTGATCTTCGAAAAGGTATGGTCCATGCTTCTGGGTTTCTCTTGTGATGGCACATGTCTCTCATGGATAGAGTTCATCTTTGATCTTAGTATGTGAGCCTCTATATTGGTATATATATTTGAAGTCATTATGGAGGCTATGATGACGATGTTGCATACCTTTATTCTATGATATGATACACCTTATGATGATAATGATGTACACTCTATGAAGTTGATGCACTCTTATACAATATGTTGTACATGCATACCATAGTGTGATGATGTTCTCCTATGCACTATGATGTATACTTGATGTTGATGATGCATACTACTAGTTGATTACATGATACTCCTATGATATGATGAGGGATGATGATGCCTTGTACCCTATGATGATGTCACATACCATGATGATGATGATGCTGTAATATTCCCAAAAGTGACATGCATGCAAACCCTAAAAGTGACATGCATGCAAACCCTAAAAGTGAGATGCATGCGAACCCTAAAAAAATGACATGCATGCCATCCCAGCATTATTATAATGATGCATGCACTATTTAAGTCTCCCTCTGCATGCATGCAAGTCAACGGCAAATTAGAAGATAAAGTGACATGCATGCAAGTCAACGGCAAATTAGAAGATAAAGTGACCTAATTAGGTCAAAAGATTAGGGTTTTGCGCAGTTGAACTTTATAAATAGAGGAGAAAGCAAGAGGAGACTTCACTTTTGGATTATTATTATTTTGGGAGCTCTTGGATAGCAGCACAGCAGTTGGGGTTGGAGACGGAGTCTTCAGTTAACAGGATTTCGGCAGTGAAACATCTATCCTAGTCTTATTCCGGGTAAGCCATACTGGTTCACCACTTGTTCTTCATTTCATTCATCAGTTATATCGCACAAGGTAGAGATTGTTGCAGAGGCATGGTGCAGCCGTAAGAGGGGGTTTTCCACCAGAAAGCCCTAATCAGCTATTGGGCCTTCAGATCTTAGTTTCCTTCCGAAACTCAGGCATCATTCTCACCAGCAGCTTCATACTCCGGTACCCAGTGACTATCAGCTCCATCTGAGCTCATCCGAAGGAGTTATCAGCATTTCTAGACCACCAGGGGCGTGAGCAGCTGCCTCAGAGATCCAAAACGTTTTCATACTTAGAGGGTTCAGAACTGCAGTATATTCCAGCCAATCTCTCCGGCACAGCAAGGCTATCAGCCCTGCAAATCGGCGGATCCATCGGGCACCTCCTTCCTTGAGGGCGTCACCTTTTTCTCTGATTGGGCGGCTTATTGCTGGAGCATTCACCGGAGACAACAGAGATCAGTTCCTCTCCGATCCAGATCTCAGTACTTGCAGACTTTATCTGCAGCAGTTCAGCCAGTTATC
>LPNX010373094.1:438512-448577 GCA_001517045.1 Pseudotsuga menziesii
CTGCTAACCTGAAGGAGCTTATTCCAGAATTTTTCAGTTTGCCTTCCGATTTTCTTAGAATAAGGGATAAGTTGAAAATTGGAACACGACAGAGGGGAGATCCTGTTGGGGATGTGATATTGCCACCATGGGCAAATGATGCTGATGATTTCATTATTAAACATAGACAAGCTCTGGAATGTGAGCATGTTTCTCAACATTTGCATGAATGGATAGACCTGATTTTTTGTTACAAGCAACGTGGAATGGCTGCTTTAGCGGCAGATAACTTATTTCACTTTCTATCATATGAGGGTGCAGTTGATTTGGAGAAGATAGATGATCCCATTGAACGTGTTGGGCTTGAAGTTCAGATTCATGAATTTGGGCAAGTTCCACAACAACTTTTTCAGAAACCTCACCCCACGCGGTTTCCATGTAAGAAAAAAATTGGAGCTGCTTCATTGTCATCAATGCAAATTGATTTGGGAGCATTGATATATCAACTAATAACAGTAGCTTCATCCATAGAAAGTGACATTTCTTTGGAAGGCGAGAAGACAAGAGCAGCAACTATGCTTGCTTCTGAATCTGAACAATTATTACACTTAAAGGATTTTCCATATCCACTCCCGTCTATATACAATTGCAAAGAGAATTCTAAAATTAGTAGTCTTAAAGAGGCTATAGATGAAAGTGCGAATATGGAGAGCTGCAATGTGCAGAACAGAATGATAAGAATTACTAATGATGACTATGATAGTATTTTGGTAACAAAATTATCCTTGGATGATGACACTAAACTACAAATTAGGGATGTGGATGGTGAGAACTTAGAGAATTAGGAAAACGCTAAGTCTGATGAAGCTACAGGAATGATTTTGAATGGAGATCAAGGAAGAGTGGACATTGAAATCAGGAGAAATGGTGATGAATCAAAAGATATTGGGCAGGATGATTGTGCTTGGTATTATAGGTTACGGCAACGTTTTTCAGAGCCACAATCTCTAAAGATGCATATAGGGCCAGGATATGGTTCGCTGGATGCTTGTGAGCAAAAGAAATCCATTTTGAGAGATTCTGAGGAGGTAAAAGAGTCTGCATATCGACGGAATAATCAGGATCATGGACCTGCAAGTGAAAACAATAACAGTAACATGTTCAAGTCAATTTTAAGGATCGCAGGCCAAACTGAAGAAATATCACCACTTGTTGGAGATCAATATGGGGAAGTTCCTGTTCTTTATAATTCATCAGACAAAAAGGTAGGAACTGTGATGGCTATAAACTTTTGCCTGCCCTTTCGATCCCCACTTCTAAAGATGAGTAAAGAGTTTTTAAGCGTTCTACAAGAAGCATTGCAAATTATGGAGGCAGATGAAAATCCTTCAGCTGAGGAAATTATGAATCCATATTTGATCAAGCTTCAAACTCTGTGTATTGAGCTTCTATGCACAGCCATGGTCTGGGCTGATTTTAAAACTCCAAATCATACAGAGTTGGAATGTAGGATAATTTCGATGCTTTTCAAGTCTCTCACCTGTGGGAATTCTGAAATTGTGACTGCTGCAACTGACAGCCTTTGCCAAGTTATCCAGCAACAGAAACTGCCTGAAAAGCTCTTACTTTCTAAACTTGAGTCAACCTTTCTGAAAGTTAATAGTGGAAACTTCACCTTGCCCATTCTACAAGGTTTAGGTCGATTAATTGAGCTTCTATCTGATTACTTCAGCATAAGATTAGGTGAAAAACTTTTGGAGCACCTAAAAAAGTGGCATGAACCCCAAAAGCTTACTCCAAGTCAGAAAGTCTAAAAAGCTGGCAAGGAACCAAAAATTGCTGCAGATGCAGTAGATTATTTTCTTGTGCGATTGAATCAGCCAAAACATTTTAGAAGATTCATGAATATCATCAGGTCAGAGGCAGGACAACCCTTAAGAGAGGAACTTGCTAAATCAACAGATAAGATAATTGCTAGTGCACTCCCGCAGGTGATAAGGAAGCCCAACGATCCTTTTAACTCACTTGCAATGCTATATGTGGCAAGAAATAACGATACTCTAGTTTCTTCAAGAACAGATAATTTTGTTGGAATGCAATCCACTGCAGAAAGTGCAGCCCAGATGCCAGATGCCCATTTCCAGGGAATTTCACTAGTCTCAGCATTGGTTAAAATGACTCCAGAATGGCTAAGTTATATATCTGAAAGTAGTGAAGGTGATCTTAGGCATGCGATCAATTCTTTACAGTTCTACTGCCTCAGCCAGGCATCTGACACTTGGGACCACGGTAGCTTTGAATATCCTGGACTTCCTAGAGCAAAATGTAAGAAACATAAGCAGAAGAAAGCTGCTCAATCGTCTATTTTATCTTCTAGCTTCCCAGAATTGACAGACAATGTAAAGTCCAGCATGGGACGTGATGGAATTCTCTCTTTATTTCATGCTCTTGGAAAAGTTTTACACAACAAGAGACATACAGACCAGATTACAGATTCAGGACAAGGTAGTATTGTTCTTGAGGAGAAATTTGTGAGAAATCCATTGAAGATGGGGGTTCCAGAAATTGTTCTTTCTCAGGAGGTCTCTGGTGATGGTACCGTACAATGCAGTGTTTTGAGTAGAGGGTGCTGCAGATCTCCTAGGATAATTTGGGACCCTGGGATCATCCCCGGATTCAGTTGGTTCAGTTGATTGATTGTGGGTTTGCGTTGGCATTGCTTGAGGACAAGCAATCTTTGGCAAGAGAGGACTGTAATATTCCCAAAAGTGACATGCATGCAAACCCTAAAAGTGACATGCATGCAAACCCTAAAAATGACATGCATGCAAACCCTAAAAGTGAGATGCATGCNCCCTCATCAGCTATTGGGCCTTCAGATCTCAGTTTCCTTCCGAAACTCAGGCATCATTCTCACCAGCAGCTTCATACTCCGATACCCAGTGACTATCAGCTCCATCTGAGCTCATCCGAAGGAGTTATCAGCATTTCTAGACCACCAGGGGCGTGAGCAGCTGCCTCAGAGAACCAAAACGTTTTCATACTAAGAGGGTTCAGAACTGCAGTATATTCCAGCCAATCTCTCCGGCACAGCAAGGCTATCAGCCCTGCAAATCGGCGGATCCATCGGGCACCTCCTTCCTTGAGGGCGTCACCTTTTTCTCTGATTGGGCGTCTTATTGCTGGAGCATTCACCGGAGACAACAGAGATCAGTTCCTCTCCGATCCAGATCTCAGTATTTGCAGACTTTATCTGCAGCAGTTCAGCCCGTTATCAGTGGTAAGTGTGCATTCTGTCTCACAAACCCTAACCCTAATTTTTCCTATAAAATACGGATTTTTGCCTGGCAGTTTGTAAGCCCAGTTGTATCCGCATAATTGTTTAGAAATAGAAAATATCGGGATTTGGGATATTTCAAATGCACACTCTTCAGTGTAGATGAACAAGTGTTGATGAACAGTTTTGATGTGCAAAGAATGATGAACAGAGAGGCATGACCAGCAGTGCAAACTTGACATGGTTGATGAGCAGAAGAACAAGTGTTGATAAGCAGTATTGATGAGCAGCAGTTGATGAGCAGATTGACAAAGAGGGATGAGTAGAGGTTAACTAGAAGAGATCGATGTCTACAGGTACGTGAGTAGAGATTGATGCAAGTAGAATCTTGCACTTGAGGATTGGACTCCTCAACCCTTCTTAGTTGGAGCTAAGAAAACCAGGCTGGGCCCTGTTACAAGAGTTGGTGCTCTTTTTATCAGTTGGTGTTGATTGTAATCGAGAAGATTGTAGTCTTCCATGTACAATAAATAAAAATCAAAATTACAAATACTCTTGCGTCTCTCTTGATGTGATGTTTGTGCTTATGACTCATTGTTGATTTAAATGATGCATATGATGATGTAATTTGATAATGTAATGCGTGATACACTCTGATTGGTAAAAAGGTTTAAATTGCTCTCACACTGATTCACCCCCCCTCTCAGTGTGGCCATTGTGTCCAACATCTTCCTCCTTGTTCTGGGCTAGTGGTTCTAACCTATTTTGGAGTATTGGGGTGGCCTAGAGATTGGTCTCGGTGTGAAAATTTCCAAGGTAGTTACTATCCTTATGTTCTTAACTAAACAAGAAAGTTATTTAATAATTAATTGCAAAAAATTAACTTCATCACATACTAACAATAACACAGATAGTTGGAAAATAAATAGTGGAAGCATAAACAATTTCACATATGCATAGGAATTTTCTCCTTCAAATCAACTTACCGTTAAAATAATCAAAGCTTACAAGGCAACCTCCACAACTGCTTAAATCCAACAGCTGTATGGTAAACAAATTCACCTCAAATTTGAAGTTTATGGCCGCTAGAAGAAGTTTTGCCTGCACAAAAAAATCCAGGAACAAAACTACAATACAACCTGCTACTGCACAATCTGTATGGATATATGTATATGGATCAATTGTGTGGACTACATTGTACAACCTCAATATACAAATTGCTTATGTTGTTGTTGGACTCCTAAGTGATGCACTATGTTGTTTCTGCAGTCGGTATCCCTGCCAAAAAAATTGTGTTTGTGTAATAACCCTTTATCTTTATCCACATGTATACTTGAGATGAAACCCTAATCTCCTAGTGAAATGTACGATTGATATTAGTCTAAATCACTAATGTATTAAAAAAACACTTTATTAGACTCAACAGCTAAATATAAGACTTTCATTATATTCATAAAGTGAATTACAAAATAGAATTAACGTAAACTACTTTCGACACATTCACACTGAACTTGTGTGGAAGTTCATGTTCGAGTTACATTCTTCAACACTCCCTCTTAGCAAGGAAGGAATTCTGCACATATCCAAGTATGTCTCTGAATGCTTTAAACTTCCCTTTTGCTAAGGTCTTGGTCAGAATATTAGCAACCTATTTATTTGTGGGTACATACTAGAGCTTTATCATTCCCTTTTGAATCATGTCTCGAATGAAGTATATCTTATCTCAATGTCCTTGGACATCTTATGAAACACTAGATTCTCAAAGAGCTTGATACAACTCTGATTATTAAGTAAATCGGTGTGGGATCCAACTCTTAATCAAATAATCTTGCAAGCAACTTGTGAAGCTATATGGCCTCACAACTAGCAACATTGAGTTCCATATACTCTACCTATGCTAAGCTAAAAGCCAAGAAAATCTGCTTCAGGCTAAACTAGGATATCATTGTTGATCCCAAGCTAAAGTAGCACCCTGAGGTGATCTTCTTGTCTTATGCACCGTTTATCCAATCTGAGTTTGTATACCCCTGTAACTTCACTTCAACGTCTCCAAGATATCTCAAACCATAATCCATTATGCCCCTTAAGTATCTGAGTCGATATTTTGATGCTACCCAATGTTCTTTCCTTGACTCCACCATGAACTGACTCAAAATGTTCACTTTAAATCATATACATGGCCTAGTGTTGACTAGATACATTGAGGAACCCATCAACTACCTGTAAAACGTGGGATCAACCATGGTCCATATCTATCTCTGAAGTTGTTACATTCTTCATATTAGTGATCATAGGCATGACCATAGATTTGCAATCTTCCATCTAAAATACCTTCAGAATCTTGACTACATATTTACCCTACCCAAGGAAAATCTTCCCTGGTCCATGCTAAACCTCCAACCCCAAGAAGTAATGCATCATGTCAATGTCCTTCATTTTGAACTCCCATGCCATATCTGTGTTGCACCCTACACTGAATTTCTATGAACTCGTAAAAGTAGGTCATCTACATATAACACCAACACGAGCCTAGTTGCTTCAACAAATATAAACTATAAGTTGGGATATGATTCACTTTTGGTAAAGCCCATACTCTAAAGGTGTCCATTGATCCTAGAATACCATGCTCTCAGTGCCTACTTGAGTCCTTATAAGGAATTTTTCAACCTAAAAACATGGGACTCCTCCCACTAAAGAGCGAAAGTCTCCTCATAGTCCACTCGCTCTTACTGGGAGAACCCTCTAGCCACAGGCCTCACTTTATACTTCTCTATGCTACCACCTATTGCATGCTTGATCTTGTAGAGCCACCTAGAACTCGCTACTAATTTCCCCTTTGGTTTACGCACAATGTCTTATGCATTATTCTTCATGAACGAGGTGTACTCCACCATGGCATCCCTCCAAACCTATTGGTCTGTTACCTCCTAGAAACTAGAAGGCTCAAAATCTATGATGTTGGTCATCAACCCCATGTAGTTCGGAAACTCCTTTAGAGGTCTTCTCTCCTTGAATGTGCTCCTAGGAGACTCAACATGCTCCTAAGCATCCCTTAATGTCCGAATGAGCCATCAAGGTCTACTGATAGTAGGAGCTAGGGGTTCCTCCTATGCGCTCGAAGGCTATTGCCTTGAACTAGAAGTCATTGGCGAACCTGGCTCAACCTTCTGTTAGAGATGTGTGTCTAAGGATGTCCTCCATGTGAGTCTGCCTAGCATGGAGGAACATTGTCAGTATAGGCAGTAGTGTGGAGTGTGACAAACAATCTACAATATTCATCGATTCAATGATTGGAGACATGCAGAGGTTGCAGTGACTTCTTCCGGTTGGATGTGAGGAGTGTAGTGGTGCAAAAGTTTCTGATGCAATTCGGTGAAGTGCATGATGCATGCGCATGAGAGATGCATGAGCATGTGCATGATGAGTAGGTGTGCATGTGCTCGGAGGTTGCATGATGCATGTGCATGAGATTTGCACATTGCATGTGCATGCATGCATTTTCTAACACACTTGTGTGACTTGTGCATGAACCTCAAATTAGGGTTTCAAAGCCCTAATCTCACCAACGGGTTAGAAAAAGGCATTCGGGAGGCAAAAGTCACTCATTGCTTATGCGACTCAAGAGATTAGAGAGGAGGGTGACTCAGTACATGGAAGAGGGCACATTCTCAAGAGGAGAGGGCACAGTCTGGCAGAGAGAGAACTTGGGTCTGAGATAAATGAAACATATCTTATATGAGGCAAAGGGAGATCAGATCTAGGGCAGAGACTGATTCTAATTCAGATCAATTCAACTCAGAGCACAAAGTTGATTCATCAGACAGTGGGGGCGCATTCCAGATCAATGGGGGCGCAATTCACTAGAGGGGAAAATCCTGAGATAGGATTCTTCCAAAGTTGAGAGACGGCACCACTAAGACAGTGATCTAGAGAGGCAGAGGGGCGTGAGGCCTTGTCAGAGGGCAACTTCAAAGGAGGAGGGTGAATGTTTGTATGAGCAGAGAGGGCACATCCATCAGAGATCAAACTTGAAGATTAGGGCCACTTGGCTCTTAGATAATTTTGTTGTTGGATTGATCTATCCTTCTTATTGTAAGTTGTTCAAAGATAATATTAAGCTTCTATATCTCTCTCACTAGTTTTCTCGAAAGTGTTTTTTGTTAAAGTATTGTAACTTCGAAAGATATTCTATTGTACTTTTGTTGTATTTTCCTTCGGAGATGTCCTTGATGTAATTGGTCATGTAAAAGTCATGAGGTAAACCCTCAGTTGTAAGTTGGGGCAATAGTACCCACAAAAGTAATATATAAAATGTATTTTGAATCTCCCAAGGTAGGTCGACCCTAATTAGGGAACCTGGTCGACCTAGTTAGTTATTTGAGGCACTCACCTAATGAATATAAATAGGTGAGGTGCCTCTCACATTCTCACACACCTCACACTCAAGTATTGCACTGGAGAGAGAGATAGAAAGAGTCTACTGTGGAAAATGAGCAACTATTCTTGTTGCTGGGGTTTTACACTGTACTTGGTCGAATTCTATACTTAGGAAGTTCTGCGGGGTTTTCTCCCTTGTGGTTTCCCCAAGGAAAATCTTTGTGTTCTCTTGTGTTGTTGTACTTGTCTTTCTTTCAGTGATCTTTTGCTTATGGTTATGATGTTATGATGCTAAATGTTTTAGATCTTGTATAACCATTAAAAATCTAACATGGTATCAAAGCCACCCTGAAAGAAGTCTTTGTGCAGTCGAAACACTACTACAGCTACAGCCACTGAAGATTAGGGTTTCATGCTTGAAAACCCTAGAAGACAAAAACTAGTCATGTTGGGACATTCGTTATAACTCGATATTGAAGAAGTTTCAGGAGCTTAAACTTTTACAGGTGGAAGATAAAATATTTTTGTACAATGTGGAAAATTTTCAGCATCAGATTTGCTATAATCTAGGAGATATAATTCCTCCAACCCAGGGTTCCAGCCTCTCCCAGAATTCATCCTTAAACAAGTGACCTAGGGAGAATTGCTATATCTCGAGCTAGGAAGGTCCAAATGAAATTTCGCAAGATGTTGCAGATAGGGCACGGACTGCAGTATCTGTGGTAAAAGTGTAAGGCCTCGAAGGTGAAACAATGACACGTGGAACTCCGTACAAGTTCGCTATGCTGAACAGTCCTAAAATATGTCACCTTGGGAAACCTCGCATAAGTCCCACTTGGTGAATCCAATTCGGCTCTAACCTATGGGGTTGGAAAGAAGACATACTAGGCTACCTCAGGACGAAGTTTCAGATCTTGAGGAGCAGACAATTAGGAGATATAGCATAAACAAAATCAGTGAATTCTGCAAAAGAAACTAAAGAAAAACTAGGGCTTCCAGTTTCGGGCACTTCCCTCCACCAATCAGTTGAAGGAGGACCCTCAAACTCGCCCTAGGAGGGCGCATCTTTCTATGTAAGAAGTTTCTCATTTTGTGGACTTTCAATTTTTTACCTAACACTACTATCGGGGAAAACTAGGGCATCATATATTTTGCAGTTATGTCCATGGTTTTGGGAAAATAAGTATGTTGCTCAGCTCGCCTTGAGGAGGCACATCTTTCTATCCAATCAGATCTGAGAGATACCCAAGTTGAAAATTAGGGTTTCTCTGTCAAACCCTAGGTCCACTAGAAGCATACTTCCATAAAAGCCTTCAAGTAAGCATCAAGTTGAAGCAATCACACTAGTAAGATTTATCCTCTCTATTTCCATTTGAGGTTCTCATTTTTATCATGATGACAAACAGTACCAAGCTTGAGGACAAGCTTCAAAAAGTCGAGAACTTCTAAGCATGGAGTTATAGAGTACTTCTCATACTTGAAAAAGCATGACATGGAGAACTATGTCAAAGAAGAAGTTGCAGATCCAGACGGAGATAAAGTCGAAGCAAAGAAAAATAAGGACCTAGTCAAAACAAAGATGAGTATTGTCGTCTCCATTGGATCTCACATATGTCATCCTTGAAGACTCCCAAGGATATGTTCGATACAACTTGTAAGAAGATGACCTTGAGAACTCAACTCAAGGATGTGAAGGTGCAATGTCAGAAAACATTCAATGTTACTTCACAGGGAGATCTCAGCTCAAGGAACAATTAGAAGTCGTTGAAGACAATATCAAAGAAGCAGAAGCATAAATTACGATTTTGAATGGCCTTCCAAGTTCAATCAAGAGAGTTGTTCTATTAGAAAGATCACATATGGAGGAATGCACGTAAGAAGAAGATTGATTGATGGCAAAAGAAGAAAAGATGACAATCAATCCCTAACAACTCATGCCAAGCAGAGAAAAAACAAAAAGGAAGAACATTACCGCCAAGAATGGAAGCATGATATGATCTAGAAGTACCAGTCGATCATACATAATGATGTTTGGATATGAGTTCGAGACATGAAGGGAATTTTTGTGAAGTCTTCCAAGTAGATCCCCAAGATCAAGTATACCGCAGATCGAAGTATCAAAAGATACAAAGCAAGGTTCGTGGTTTCTATCAGAAAGAGAGAGTCGATTGTGGAAAGAAACTGCTCTAGGCGCTAGACACACTTCTTTAGTAGTGGATATTACACTAAACAGTTGGTGTAATCAAAGCAGAAGAACGGATCGAGCAACCTACAGGGTTTGAGACTCTCTATAGAGAACCACCTATGCACAGAAGGATTTGTACAAGCTCAGTCATTAGAGGAATTTTGGGGTCTAAAATGGGCCTCCTAAGGAAAATAATAAAATAATAGTTAAAATAATAAAATAATAATTAAAATAATAAAATAATATT
>LPNX010373094.1:448627-481653 GCA_001517045.1 Pseudotsuga menziesii
GTGGACATCATCATCACGTTTTTTCAGGTATTTCTTGTTTTTGGGGTAGCGGGGTCCGTCAAAAGTATGCAGTGTGGGTACTCGTTGGATGCGGAATCAAATTCCGCATCCAACGAGCTCTCCCGATCGAAATTTGAGTAAAAACACAGGGAGATATGTCGAAAATACGAACACATAAAGTAGTTTTTTTTAATGACAAATATGTCAATTCAACCATTATGGTTGACTTATTGTATTGAAATTCTATTGGTTCTTGAATTTCAACTCATAAAAACTTATTTTGGCACGTTTTCTTATAAGGCCCATTTTAGACCCCAAATTTCCTCTAATGAGGCACTCATGGGATAGCACATAGAGTTACATGAGGAGCTTGAGGATCAGCTAGAGTGATGGTCCCAACCTTTACTCCAAGGTTGAAGATAGAGGCCTACAAAGGATGAGAAGCTCATAGTTGGGTGCAAAAGAAAACTTGCAACAAAGTTCGAGATGAAGGATCTTGATATCTAGTGACCTCGACAGGTGACATAAATGGATACAAAGAAGATTAATAGCAGAGGAGGCTACCTGTCACTCCAATGTCCTGATACAAAGAATACAAGATGCAGAGGGAGGATGGTGCTCCACCTCAAAGAGAGTGACTACGGTAGATCTCAAAGTTCGAGAATCTTGACACGATTCTTGAGATTAGAGGTATAATGAGGGTGTTTTCCTTATCCAAGTAAAAATGCAGAGCAACTGGTGTGGTACCTAAAGGGTACTGCAGAGATATGATGACTTTGATTGAATTGGTAGTGCTACGAACATAAAGATCACTCCAACATATTGCCGAAAGCAGAGTGTTTCTCTCAATGCAACCAAGGATGAATATATTGCGACTGAGAAGAAAGCAAGTAAAGATTCCTTAAGTAATGAGGAATATGATCCAGAAGAATTATATCGATGAAGATGAAGATTATACTCCTTCCGTTTCATCATTGATAAGAAGGGATGGACTGGTAGGACACACAAGCTCAGTTCTATGAGATCCGTGGTGTAAGAAGACTTGCTCAGTATTTTCGATCATGAGCAAGATAGGAACAGGCCCTCAGAATTAGACAATGAAGTTGAACACATTGGAAGAAACTCCAGTAATTCAAGAAGACAGAGATCAAGATGAAGTCTACCAAACAAACAAAGATAAGTATTTAAATTGTCATTTCCTACATATCTAGTTGTTCAAGATGTGTACATAGATATGTTTCTAGATTCAAGAAATGTACCATGCATATTAGAATATTTGTAGTTTACTACTAATATGCAGGTGATGAGTAAGTGGCTTATGTTGTTGTACAACATTCCATTGCTACTTATCTAGAATGAAACCTCCTTGCTGACATAATGTCTTGGAAAGATGGAAAGCATATTGAAAGTTACCGTATGTATACGGGATATAGATGATTGTTGCATTAGCGAAAATAGTTGCATGATTATATGACATATATCTTTATGCATAAGAATTTGTCATTATGAATATGTTACGAAATGTTTCTAATCATACAACTGTATTTGACTTGTAGGAAGGATTGTATGCAATCACCTACAAGAGAAGAAATGATGAAGGTACAGATGTACGATGAAGTTGCAAATGCACAAGAGAAGAATGATGCAAGTTGTACGATGCAGTTACGGATGTACAAGAGAATAATGATGCAAGTTGTGGATGTACGATGCAGTTGCAGATGTACAAAAGAAGAATGTTAAAGAACAAGATGCAAGAGGGAGCTATAAAGCTCAAGTATGTTCCTACAAACGAACAAGTGGCAGATGTGTTCACTAAGCCTCTATCTCGTACTTTCGAGACAAGCTTGGCGTAGTCCAAATGAACCTCTCTCAAAAGAGGGAGTGACGATAGATGGTAGAAGGATGCAGTGGTGGTAGCTCAGTTTAGAGTAGGGTAAGTCTGGCTAGGCTTGTTGGCCCGAAAGGGTTAGTAAGTCAAACGAGGCATGTCGATCCTAGGGGGATTAGTATGTCTGGCTAGATCAGTTTAAACCAAGTGGGTTTGTAAGCCAGGACAAGGCTTGTCGATCCCCAGGAAGATCCATCTATCTAACTAGGCTTGTTGGCTCGAAAGGGTTAGTAAGTTAAACAAAATGCCCAGATGGATCTATCAGAGAGCTCACCGTGATGCTGCTCCGAGATAGTTAGAGGGAAAGAAGTGGTTAGTATGTCTGGCTAGGCTTGTTTGGCCCGAAAGGGTTAGTAAGCCAGACAAGGCTTGTTTGGTCTCCAAGGAGATCAATCTGTCTGACTAGGCTTGTCATCCCAGGAGGGTTAGTAAGCCGAACAAGATGTTGTTGTAAGAGGTTTCAGTATTGTTATATTGATGATTACTTAGATGTTTGCTTCAGTATTGTTATACTGATGATTGTTGAGATGTGTGCTTCAGTATTGTTATACTAATGATAGTTGAGATGAAAGTTTCAATATTACTATACTGATGATTGTTGAAATGATTGTGAGATAGTTTCAGTGTTGTTACACTAATGATTGGTAATTGTTGAGATAGTTTAGTGTTGTTACACTAATGATTGTTGATTGTTGAGATGATTGTTGAAATAGTTTCAGTATTCATATACTGATGTTGTTTAGATGATTGTTGAGATAGTTTCAGTATTCCCATACTAATATGACAAATTCAGTATTTTCATATCGATATTGATGTGGCAAGTTTAGTATTTTTCATACTGATATTGATGTGGCAAGTTCAGTATTTTTCATACTGATATTGATGTGACAAGTTTAGTATTTTTCATACTAATATTGATGTGGCAAGCTCAGTATTCTCATACTAATGTTGATGTGGCAAGTTCAGTATTTTCATACTGATGTTGATAAGACAGTTTCAGTATTTCTATACAGATGATGTTGAGGTAGTTTCAGTATTTTTATACTAATGTTGATAAGATAGTTTCAGTATTTCTATACTGATGATGATGAGGTAATTTCAGTATTTCTATATTGATATTGATGATGATGTTGCTTCAGCATTTGTATGTGGATGATAATGTTGCTTCAGCATTTGTATGTTGATGCTGATGATGTGGTTATGGTCCCAACACGTTGTGTTGATGATGCTGATATGGCTGTGGTCCCAACACCCTACGCAGATAATGTTGATGTGGTTGAAGTCACAACACTTTGTGTTGATGATGATGATGTTGTTTCAACACTTTTTTGTTGATAATGATGATGATGTTCCGACATCTCTATGTTGATAATGCAGATGATGATATGGCATTTATTGATGATGTTTCTTTAGCACTAACATACTGATGATGCAGATGTTGATGTTTCAGTATTTACACATTGATGATGCAGATGATGATGTTTCAATATTTACATAGTGATGATGCAAGTGATGATGTTTCAGTATTTACATACTGATGATGCAGATGATGATGTGTCAGTATTTACATACTGATGTTGCAGATGATGTTTCAATGTTCACATACTGACGTTGAAGAAGAAGATTTAGTATTCACATTCTGATGTGGCAGAAGAAGATTCAGTATTCACATACTCATGTTACAGAAGAAGGTTCAGTATTCACATACTGATGTTACACAAGAAGGTTCAGAAGATGATTCAGTATTCACATACTAATGTGGCGGAAGATGATTCAATATCCACATACTAATGTTATAGAAGAAGGTTCAGTATTTAGAAGATGATTCAGTATTCACATACTGATGTGGCAAAAGATGATTCAGTATCCACATACTGATATCGCAGAAGATGATTCAATATCCATATACTGATATTGCAGAAGATGATACAATATCCAGAAGATGATCCAGTATCCACATACTGATATTGCAGAAGACGATACAATATCCAGAAAATGATCCAGTACTCATAGATGATTCAGTATTTACATACCGAGGTTGTAGAAGATAATCCAGTATTTTCATACTAAGATTGATGATGAAGAGGCATGATGTTGTTCCAAAACTTCCAATGACATATAGAGATTTACCGGTCAATTGTACAGTTTTGATGATGGTTGTTGTTGATGTAGAATACCTTCCTAGTTAAGAGGGAGTGTTAAAGTATTGTAACTTCGGAAGATATTCTATTATACTTTTGTTGTATTCTCCTTCGGAGATGTTATTCCTCCATTCGGAGATGTCCTTGATGTAATTGGTCATGTAAAAGTCAAGAGGTAACCCTTCGTTGTAAGTCGGGGAAATAGTACCCACAAAAGTAATATACAAAATGTATTTTGAGTCTCCCAAGGTACGTCAACGACTCGGCCCACATTAGGGAACCTGGCCGACCTAGTTAGTTATTCGAGGCACTCACCTAATGAATATAAATAGGTGAGGCACCTCTCTCATTCTTACACACCTCACACTCGAGTATTGCGCTGGAGAGAGAGATAGAAAGAGTCTACTGTGGAAAATGAGCAACTATTCTTGTTGTTGGGGTTTTACACTGTACTTGGTAGAATTCTATACTGAGGAAGTTTTGTGGGGTTTTCTCCCTTGTGGTTTCCGCGAGGAAAATCTTTGTGTTCTCTTGTGTTGTTGTACTTGTCTTTCTTTTAGTGATCTTTTGCTTATGGTTATGATGTTATGATGCTAGATGTTCTAGATCATGTATAACCATTAAAAATCTAACATTTTTCTAGGGTCATTTTGTTGATTAAATTGGCATTGTTGTCAACATAAGATCATAAAGCAACATTGATGAAATAGTCCAAAAAGATTGAACCAAAATAACACAATTGGCTAAGCGAAGTTGGAAGCATTATAATGCTAAGTTTCTATGAAGTGAAGATTTGGACGACCCAGATCATAAGAGAGAGAAAGATCAATGGTCTAGAATAGTTTCCGCAATGCCAAGGTGCAAGCTTGTTAAGGCTGCGGGAAGACTATTGCGGAAGTCATTTTTTTTAGAATTTATTAAAAGTGCACTCGCAACCCGCAACCTGAAATTGCGGAAAGTAGCGTTGCAGACAACACTTTGCGGAAGTCATTTTTGAAAATTAATGAAAAGCAAACCCACAATCCGCAATTGCAGAAGAAGTTTTCGGGGAGATGAGTTGTGGAAGCATCTAAAAAATCTAAACCTTCAAAGCTTCTTGCTCCTCATCGTCTGTCACTAAAATGGGATCATGAGACTTCCTAGATGCAAAGTCTTCCTCAAACTTTACATCCCCACTTACAATCGTCTTTCTCTGCTCTTGAATAAAAACCTTGTAGGCCTTTGAACTCACTATAACCAACAAACAAACCCTTCCTACTCGAAGGCTCCAACTTGGTCCTCTTCTCTACCAGTATATCGATATAAATTGGACAACCAAAGATGCAAAAATGACTCACCTCAAGCTTCACACAAATGAATGCCTCCTCTAATGTTTTCTCCTTCAAAATCCTGTGAGGACACCTATTTTGGATGTTTTTGACATCAACAAATTTGTTGGCATTTGAGTTCAGTGCTCCCCGTGAGATTTGTAACATGGGTTAACCGCCTCTCGAGGATCTTAACTTTGGCGATTGTATCGGAGATTAACACCTACAAGTTTTTGTCTAACAACAAGCATGAGTCCAACAAACGGTATCAGAGCGACAGGTCTTGAGTTCAAAAACTCACCCAGGTAACGCTGAGGGGGGGACTTTGGCGTTTGGGTCCAGCGCTCCCCATGAGTTTCGCGACATGGGTTAATCCCTTCTCGAGGATCTTAACTTTGACGATGGTATCCGAGATTAACACCTACCACTTTTGATCTAATGGCTGTGATTCCAACAAAATCTTAGTCATGTGTCATGGCCTTAGAAACCCCTATGATGGATTGGTTCTTCTGCTTTGTAACCTCATTCTACTGTGGGTTGTGTGGAATAGTCAGCTCCATCTTGATTTTTGCATCCTTGCAGGAACCCTCGAACTCCTTGGAGGTATATTCACTCCCATTGTCCGATCTCAAAACTTTGATCTTCTTCCCTGTATGGTTTACGACTAAAGCTTTGAACTCCTAAAACCTGCTAAAGACCTCATCCTTGGTCTTTAGGAAGAAGATCCAAGCTTTGTGAGAGAAGCCATCAATGAAGAAAACATAGTGCATGCTTCCTATGATTGATGTTATTGACATCGATACACATACATCTAAATGTACTAGGTTTAGAATGCCCTTAGACCTATGCTCGCTGCTTGGGAAAGAAGTCTTGGCATGCTCACCAGCACCCCTTGCATACTCCTTGTTGCTCAATGCTAAACCCTAAAAGACCAGTGACTATCTCCCTCAGAATAACCACTGCACTATGATATAGGTACCCCATCCTCTTGTACCATAACTCACACAAGTTGTATGTGTTATGAACTAGGGCTTCAACAGGTTCACCTTATAAACTGTATAAGTTGCCTTCCTTAACCCTGATCACCTATGTTGATTATGGGCAAGACTCCTTTGATCTGATAAGGACTTGTTGGTTCTTGAACTCTACTGTAAAGCTAGTATCTTGCATAACCAAAACTAAAAGCAAGTTCTTCTTGAGACCTAAAAAAACAACACATCATCAAAGTTTAAAGAGTTACCTGGCTGAAGTTGGAAAGGAATGGTACCACCTCCTACTATTGGTTACTTGGCCTCAACACCAAGCTCGACCTAAACTCCTAATATGTGCTCTTTTAGACTTGAAAATAACTCTCAGATTGATGTCATATGCCCAAACTCAATGTTCATGTAGTGAAATGAATCATGTCCTCATTTACGCTTGACTTAAACCAAAAATTCAAGCAAGGATTAGTTGTAAAAGAATGTCAAATTCAGGACTCCAACTTAAGACAACAAAATTGTTCAAGAAAGGAAGGAAAACATGGACAATAAATGGCTTGTTGTTGCTCATGCATGTGTAGAACAATTTATTATGTTCAAAGACCAAAGGAAATTAACAGAAGACTAAATAAAAGAGGAAATAAAGAACATGACAGCCATCTGATTTTTTTTTTTAAACAGCGATTTGAAAGCTAAAGACAGTGAAGGAAATGGTAATAAATAAGTCTAACTACCCTACAAAACCCCAAAAACTCTTTTTTAACCCTTTTTTTTCTATTATTTTGGCCTCTAAATCAAATTGAAAAAGCTCTTATTCTAGAAGTTGGTCAGACCTGCCACGATCAATCAACAAACTCAAATGAGCAATAAAACTGATAAGTATCATTTGGTAGGTACCAATTCCACTTATTTGTTCTCCTCAGGGACTATTGTAAGGCAGTAAGAATCATCCATTGGATTAAAATTGTACCTTTCTGCAAGTTGTTATGCAATTCTAGTGATTAGGTTGATAATGGATAAGTGTCGCTTTTTCTTGTCTAGATTATTTCAATTCTAAATAAAAAAATTATCTAATATGCAGGTTAGGAACTATGTGTTGAATACAGGATGAATGGTGCAAGATCATGGACGACAGACTGCAGACATCACCAGCAAGAAGGAAGCATACACAGCCAAATGAAGCACCAATCCTAGTCACTTGGATATCAACTCTAAAGATCTCCAGATCCACCAAACTGCTAATTAAATCCCTAACTTATAGCGACGATGATCGATTTAGTAGCTACCATTTAGTTAGCTTTAGTTATTTTGAAAAGAAAAGTATGTAATAAATAAGACCCTTGGGCACAGACATAAGGGTTCAATCTTCGACTATCATTTTGACAGATACAATCTACCTCTGCAGTGACAGTTTTTGTGCGTTTTGGATTATGAACAATTGAACCAGATTAATGAAGAATCTGCATTTTACTTATTCCTTGAGTTCTTAGTTTAATCACGCTCTTGTACCTACTTTGAGGTGGGCCCCCTCAAGGCAATATAGAAGTTCATTTGTTAATTTAGTAGTTTAGATCAGTGTTTGTTGAATTCGAGTTAATGTTGTTAGGAATAAGCTAGAGTTCAATACATACTTTGTTTCCTATAGAATAGATTAATGAACCCCGTAGTTCTATTAAACAGTTTCTATGGTTTCTGTAGCTTGTTTTCTACTAATGAATGTTATTTTATGCTTTCCAGTTCTGCACGTTAATTTAATGAATATTATTTTATGCTTTCCAGTTCTACGCGTTAATTTAATGAATGTTATTTTACACTTTCCATTTTTGTGCGTTAATTTGATGAATGTTATTTCATGCTTTCTAGATCAGTTCATGCACATGATTTCCAGAGTAATTAGTTCTCCTAAATTCAGTTGATTAAGTTTCTTTTAGCATTCTAGTTCAATTACATTCTCAAGCCGTAATCATTGCTGAAAGCAGTACAGAAGGTCAATTTGTTCAAATTGTCATTTCCTTCATTCAAGTTAAGTCATGCATTTTGTTTTAAAGTAGTAGTTGTCTAGTTTTCTTTTCAATAGTGTAGAAACTCTTATCAATTGCAAAAATAGTGCACAACACTTCTAAAGTTTGTTTGTTCTCGGATTGATAAGTAAAGTAAGAAGTCCTAAAGGTAGTCTTTAATGGTTGTTATATCAGCGATCCACCAAAAACCCTATAGACAAAAGATTGATTCTGCAAGAAAAATCAATAGTCAACCCTCCAATGTAGCCAATTGTGAAGTATTCTAAGATGTAAAGTTATAATTGCATGCTTGTTGGTCAAGCAACCAATTAAGTTTGTTGGTTGAGGCTCAAATCGTGGTCCCTTGTTAGTGATAAAAAAGAAAGCAGAAGAGTCATCTCTCTTTCAATATACCTCCCGAAACACTTCCATCATCCTCAGCTCAATCGAATATCATGATAACCAAGCAATGATCAAACTGAGGATCTCCATGAATAACAAAATCTGAATGTGGATCATTGGCAAACTACAAGGAATCTTATCTTCTGGTTGAAACAAAATTGCCCCCCTATTGAAATGGTATCGCATTGAAACTATTCTTCGGTCACCGCTAGGATATGAAAGGACAAACTCACATGTTGACTCAACTCTGCATGGCTTGATCGGATATGAAAGGACAAACTCTCATGTTGACTCAACTCTGCATGGCTTGATCTGTTGCTCTTCTTCTTCAAATTTGTCTTCATCGCGAGAAACAATCAACAAACCAATTTGTAAACTTGGCTCTTCATCTTCATCTTCATGGAACTCTACATATGGATAAAGTGGTGCAACTATTGATTCACAATCATTCAAGCAAGCCTTTTGGGAGTGGGAAACAGGAGCAAGAAGCGCAATTTTCAAAAGCCTCTAAGAGCAAAGCATTTTGGGAGTGTTATTTATATAATACATATTTTAATATATTTTGATGCATATATATATTTAAAAAAATGCAAAATTAGTTGTAGAAAACAGGAAAACATAGATTTAACCATCTAATACACATATAACATCAATCATCTAGTAGCTATAACTTATAACATTGGCATCAATAATCAATCATCAACCAAGCCAACCTTCAAGTTTCAACATATAACATTTTCCATCAACAAACTTCAACAAATAACATCAACCATGAAATGATACAGAGCATCATATTCATTACCAAAGAGTTGTAAGATGCAATCAACAATTGAAACTTCAAACGTAGGTTCAAACTCCAAAGTTCAAAGTTAAAACTTAAACTATCATATAACGTTTACAAAATAAGCAAAAATAAATATTAAAGATAGCACTATCTACTAAGTTTTCCTCTTTCCACGAGAAACTTCCAGATTCTTTTCTTGAGATCTAAGAACTTGAGTAGGAGAAATTGGACGTGTTTGTGAAGCACGAGCAACAACTACATGCCCCCCAAGCAATGCTGGACGTTGTGAAGCTAAAGGCAAAGCTCCTACATCTAGAAACCTACTAGTGGTTGGGGGCATCATCTTTATTGTATGAATCTAATCACCCAATAATTCAACCTCCAAGCAGTACAAAGCTATAGCTCCATCCTCCAAATTAGCCTCCTCTAGATTGTTGTCCCAAGTCACATATGTTCTATTATTCTGGGTTGCATCATAATAATGGGACAACAACCTCAAGTTGTAGTGCACATAAACCAATATTTCTACCCAATCTACATTCAAGTTGTTTTTCTTCATAGTGTGGATGAAGCTATAGGTGCTCCAACACCTCTCTGTATAAGAATTGTTCACAACCTATGAAAGCACCCTCACCGCCAATTTATGCAGAGATGTTTGGTAGAGGATCCATACATGTTCCACCACTCAATGGGATTCAACCTATCTCGATCTTTAGTTGCATGCATGTTAGCAAAGACTCCATTTTCACTGATGTGCTTGCTCAATTCACTTCATACATGAGCAAACTCCTCTTCATCAAAAGTCGGCTTGTATAATACAAATATAACCATTATGTACCTCTGGATCTATGTGGTTTTCTCCTAACCCCACCCCCAAGTGTTGGTTGGGCCAACCAAAGATGGAAAATAATATTTGGGTGTAAGGATATATGCTAGGGAATGGGAATGGGTCAAAAACCATGGATAAATACCATACACTATGAAAAACCATGGACCAATACCATGGGCAAGAAAATCTTGGATCATCCTATAAATACATTGTGAAGGTCTCCCCATAACAACTTTCCACTTTTGAACTTTCATTACACAATTCCAGAACCTTACATTCCTACGCCTTTTTCCACACCATCCCACGTTGCATGTTAAGTTTACTCCCTGCAACCCTTGATTCCTTTCCCGTTGACAACCCTTGTTGGAGAAGATCAGAGAACCAAATCGTGGGAGCCGTCGGACCACATCCTCAAATAGCTACAGTGGCCCATCTTATAAAAGGTATGTTGTATTATGTTTTAATAGTTAGAAGAAAATCATAAAATCTAAAAGATATTGATTGTTATTTGTTAGATAGTCAAGGTTGAGCATTTCCCTTGCACCATGAACTCTACCCGTAGATCTGGTTAATCTAAGGTAGGTGCTTTTGCACGTAGCTGGAGAGAAATCTCCACTACAACAGACCTAACTAATAATTATAGGCAAGCTAACCCTACAACCACTAGGTGCCTCTCCGCTCCAACTAATGCTTTTCTAGTCTCAGGGGTGTTTCCCTAGAGGTCGTATGTTGTCGTTGAGTTAATGAATCGGCATAAGCAATCTAATCAATCAACACACATAAAACTCACTCTTAAGATGCTTGTAAGTAGTCAAGAGCAAGGGCAAATTCTAAATAAATCAAGGTGGATGAGATCAGATTTCTAAACCGGCTACAACAATGAACGAAATCAACAACGTGACGAGAATATGCTCCTTAAATGATTCAAAAATAGAAGCGAGTGCATGAAAGCCAACCAAATCACTGCAATAGTATCAAACTAAAACCAACCAAGAGATTCTATGAGCCATAGAAAAGGCATAATCGAACCAAATCAATGCATGGATCAAGATGTTGGAATTTGTGCAACTTCGGAAGCTATTCTTATTGTATTTATATTATACCTCCTACGGGAGATTATACTGTTGTAATTATTCATTGTAAACCTTGGGGAGAAAAGCAAGCAAAAGGACGAAATAAAAATAAAATTATAAAATATATTTTTTATTGCTCCCCCAAGAGAAGTCGGCCCCCGTGATTTTCCTAGTGGAAAATCAGTATAAATAGGAGGCGCCCCTCCTCATTATTACACACATTCACAGCTACTCAACTCAATAGTAAAGGTGCACTCCAACAGTCTAGGAGAGTGTTTTCTGGGGTTATATCTGTGAGAAACATTCTCTCTCTCTCTCTCTTTTTCTCTTTGTTCTCAGAAGATCATTATCTCTATACGAAGGTTTGTTGGGTTTTTCCTGATTGGGTTTCCTAAGATAAAACACTAGTGTTATTGTTTTGTGCTTTGTTCTTTTTCTAGTGATCATATTGCAATTAAGATATACTGCTATAATCTTGTGAAAATCTAACATGGTATCATAGCAATGCTAGAAGAAGCCATTGTCGAAAGATTGCCGGAACCCTACTGGAACTAGGGTTTCATTTTTCAAAGTCTTTACTCAACTTTTTGGCAAGAAAAGAGCCTTGCGAATTTCGCTCTAAGGAGGGCCGCATCTTTTGGTGAAGGAAGAACTCAATTCTGAGAACTTTCAATTCTTGACCTAATTTTGCAACCGCAGCAAAAATTAGGGTTTCAGTTTTTTACCTACTTCCTCCACAGTTTTGGCTTGACTCTACCTTTTCTTAACTCACCTCTCTAGGGCGCATTCACATGTGGAGTTAGTTTTCCAAAACTCCAACCTTTCGTTTTGACCTAGTATCTGCTAGGGTTTCAGATCCAGATCTGCAGTCAAGATGATCAATATGAAGGTTGAAGATCGTCTGGAAAGGGCTTCCAACTTCATCCCCTCGAAGTCTTGGGTTCTTCTTCTACTAGAAGAAAATGACCTATTACAGTTTGTAAATACAAAGGTCCCAGAACAAGAAGCCGAAGAAGACAAACCTCGCTGGAGGAAGAATGATGCCAAAGCAAGAAGAATTTTGGTAGACTCAGTTAGAGACCACTTGGCACCTCAAATCTAAGAAAAGACAACAGCGAGGAAGATGTTCAAAACCTTGAAGAAGCTATTTGAACACAATAGCATCAATGTGACTCACATTGAGAAATAAACTATCGAATATGAAGATAACGAAGTCCGAAAATATTGCCTCATATTTCATGAGGACCACCAAGCTCCGGGACAAGCTGAAATCCAGTGGAGACAACCTTGAAGAAAAGGATCTCGTTATGACCACCATAAATGGTCTCCCACCATATTGGGAGTCTTTCATTCAAACTATAAGTGGTCGAACCAAGCTGCCCAAATTTGATAAGCTATGGGAAGAATGCACTCAGGAAGAGACGAGAATAGCAGCACACCAAAGACTTCATGGCGCTCAACCTGAGGAAAATCAAGCGTTCGTATCCCATGCCAAGAAAAGCAAGGGAAGGGAAAGGAAGTCCTTCAATCACAAGCACCAAGATAAGAGATCAAGTCCTCCCCCAGATCAAAAGAAACAAAAGAAGGGTCTATCTCAAATCGAATGCTACAGGTGCAAGAAATATGGTCATTATGCTAGTAGTTGTTGAAGTTCTCACAAAAGGAAGCATTAAGCTTCAAATGCTGATGTAGAAGAAGAACATCATCACAAGAAACAGACGAATGAAGATCGTACAGAATTCTTCTTCATATCATCTCTATCAGGTATTGTTCTCACCACTAGTGATACTTGGCTCATAGATAATGGTGCATCTAGACACATGAAAGGATATAAAGAAAATCTCTCAGAAGTAGTTGAGAAAGATTCTCATCTCCGTGTTGTACTAGGAGATGATGCTAACTACACTGTGAAGGGATCTGGGGCTACCTCCCTTCAATTAGAGTCTAATGATACTCTACACTTAAGCGATGTGCTCTATGTACCTGGTATGAAAAGAAATCTTGTTTCCATCTCAGCCTTAGAAGACAAAGGATATAAAGTAGTATTTTCAAATGAAAAAGTACTTGATTGGCAGAAGAACTCAAGCATTGATACAGCCAAAGTAATTGGTATAAGAGAGGAGAGCTTATATCGACTGAACACTCTAACAGGCCAAGGCCTAGTCCATGACTCTACAGGTATGGGTGAGTTATGGCACAGAAGACTAGCTCATTTAAATTACAAATCTCTCCCAACAGTGAAGAATATAGTTACAGGTATACCAGTGCTACAGGTAGACCATGATGGAACATGTAGAGGATGTGCAATTGGCAAGAATGCCAAGAAATCCTTCCCAAATAGTGAGAGTAGATCCAAAGAAATCTTGGATCTAGTGCACTCTGACTTGTGCAGCCCAATGGCAGTTGCTTCATTGGGAGGATATCATTACTATGTAACATTCATCGATGACTATTCACGAAAGAATTGGATACACTTTCTCAAGACCAAGGAATCCGAAGAAGTACTCAGGAAGTTCAAAGAATTCAAAGCACAAGTCGAAAATTTGTCAGGGAAGAGGATCAAGATCCTAAGATCAGATGATGGTGGAGAATACACCTCAACAAAATTCAATGATTTCTGCAAGGAACCAGGAATTAAGAGGGAGCTCACAATTCCCTAAAAGCCGCAGCAAAACAGGGTTGCTGAAAGAAAGAACATAACAATTGTGGAAGCAACCAAAGCCATGATACATGACCAGAGTCTACCTATGTTCTTATGGGCAGAAGCATCCAGAACAATTGTGTATGTACATAACAGATGCCCACATAAGATAGTGAAGAACGTGTCTCCGGAAGAAGCTTTCACAGGAGTAAAACCTGAAGTGAGTCACCTCTGAATCTTTGGTTGTCCAGTCTACATACATGTGCCCAAGGAGAAAAGGACAAAGTTAGAACCTTCAAGCAAGAAGGGAAATTTCGTGGGATACAGTGAATCCTCAAAGGCCTACAGAATTTATATCCTAGGATCCAAACAGATTGAAGTTAGAACGGATGTGACCTTTGAAGAAGAGATGGTTGTCAGGAAAGGCAAAGGATCAGACATGGAGATCGATGATGAGGAAATGGAGATGAGATCATCTTCCCCTCCAGTTCAGTATGAGTTAGCAAAGAAAGATGAACCCATAGATCCCATTGATCCAATCGCAACAGTTGATATTCCTGAAGATATGGCACTAAGCCGAAAAAGACCTGGATGGGCACAACAGACCTTATAAGATATTGAAGGGCATGAAGCCCCACATGGTACTTTTCGAGAAAGTAAAAGGCCTCGGAGGTTCTCCAGTTATGTGGAATTAATGAGTCACGTCATTGACTCAGAACCCACCACTTATGAAGAAGCATCTAGACACCAAGTATGGGAGGATGCCATGGTGAAAGAATACCAATTCATCATGAAGAATGATGTGTGGGAGATTGTGCCTAGACTTGAGGAGAAGTCAAACAAGAGTGACTTCCAGATGGTTATACAAGATCAAACATGGAGCGGATGGAAGCATTGAAAAATACAAGGCTAGAGTTGTTGCCAGAGGGTTCTCTCAAAAAGAAGGAGTCGATTATGATGAGACATTTGCTCCAATGGCTCGTTATACTTCCATCAGATCAATCATCGCTATTGCTTCAGCTATGGGATGGAAGTTGCATCAAATGGATGTCAAGACGACTTTTCTCAATGGTATTATTGAGGAAGAAGTATATATTGAACAACCAGAAGGGTTTGTTGTCCATGGGAAGGAGTCTCATGTATGCAAGCTGAAAAGGCTCTATATGGACTCAAGCAAGCACCCCGTGCTTGGTATGGACGAATAGACGGATTCCTGGTGAGTTTAAGATTCATCAAAAGTGATGCAGATCCCAACCTTTACTACAAGGTTGTGAATGATAAGTCACTGATTTTGGTACTATATGTTGATGACCTGGTTCTCACTGGAAATGAGAAACTTATCATATGGTGTAAAAAGAAACTCGCCTCTGAGTTCGAAATGAAGGATCTTGGATTGGTGCATTACTTCTTGGGATTAGGAGTATGGCAGAGGCAGAAGGAGATTTTCCTAGGTCAAGGAAAATACACCATAGATATACTGAAGAGATTCGAAATGTTGGACTGCAAGTCCGTAGCTACTCCGATAAATGCAAATTTGAAGAAGCTGAGAGATTCTGCTTGAAATTCAAATCTGATCGATCCCACTATGTATCGCCAGTTGATTGGGTCCTTGATATATTTGACAAACACCAGACCCGATATTTGTTTTATTGTGAATACCCTCAGTCAATTCATGTGTGAGCCAAGGCATATTCACTAGACTACTGCAAAACATGTGCTCAGATACTTATGTGGCACTATGGGATATGGTCTACGATATGACTCAGAATGTGACTTGAAATTGCAAGGGTTTACAGACTTAGATTGAGTCGAATGCACTGCAAATAGGAAGGGTACTTCAAGATGTTGTTTTAGTTTGGGTTCTGCAGTAATTTCCTGGTACAGTAGGAAGCAGAACTCAGTAGCTCTCAGTACTGCAGAGGCTGAGTATATGGCTACTAGCACAACAGCCCAAGAAGCAGTTTGGCTTCGTAAACTTCTTGCAGGATTGTTTGGCCAGATTCCAGAGCCAACCGTGATTCAATGTGATAACCAGAGTTGTGTGCAGATGTCAATGAATCCTATATTTCACGACAAGTCGAAGCACATAGAGATTCGATATCACTTCATACATGATATGGTGCAGAAAGGTGCGGACAAGTTACAGTATATTCCGACAAATGACTAGACTACAAATGTTCTCACTAAGCCTCTTCCCAGAGTGAAGTTTGAATACTTTCGAGGAAGACTTGGAGTAGAGGAGAACGTATCCCTCCTTGAGAGGGAGAAATGACTAACAGACATTTATCATGCTTTTTCCCAGGTACCTCTACTCGTCCAGGTTCTCAGCCAAGTATGGGAGAAATCTTATCGGCAGATGTGATGGACACGTAGGTTCACACAGGTGCCTCTACTCAACCAGGTATGGGAGAAATCCCATCGGCAGATGAGTCGAACAGGCAGTAGATGGTCGTGCGATTGCAAAGGTATCTCTACTCGTTCAGGTTCTTAGTCAGGTCTGGGAGTACCCCATCGACAGATAAGATGAACAGGTAGTAGATGGTCGTGCACATTTGCTCGTTCAGGTTCTCAAGCCAGGTATGGGAGGATCCCATCGACAGATGAGACAGACAGGTAGTAGATGGAACTACAAATGATAAAAGACCTTACAATGACATGTTGACAACCTTCAGTATGTATAGAGATGATCGAGACAGATGAGATGTACAAAAGAGACCCAGATGTTCATGATGTTGATGATGACCATATCTGAAGAATACCTTCCTCGTTGAGAGGGAGTGTTGGAATTTGTGCAACTTCAGAAGCTATTCTTATTGCACTTGTATTGTACCTCCTACGGCAGATTATACTGTTGTAATTATTTGTTGTAAACCTTGGGGTGAAAAGCAAGCAAAAGGAAGAAATAAAAATAAAATTATAAAATATATTTGTTATTGCTCCCCCAAGAGAAGACAGCCCCAGTGATTTTCCTAGTGGAAAACTAGTATAAATAGGAGACACCCCTCCTCATTATTACACACATTCACAGCTACTCAGCTCAGCAGTAAAGATGCGCTCCAACAGTCTAGGAGAGTGTTTTCTGGGGTTATATCTGCGAGAGACATTTTCTCAATCTCTTCTTCTCTTTGTTCTCAGAAGATCATTATCTCTATACGAAGGTTTGCTGGTTTTTTCCCGATTTGGTTGCCCAGGATAAAACACTGCTGTTATTGTTTTGCGCTTTGTTCTCTTTCTAGTGATCCTATTGCAATTAAGATATACTGCTATAATCTTGTGAAAATCTAACACAAGAGACATGGATTACATCATAGCAACAACACAAAATAGGCTGCCATAGGTCCAGTAGCATGCAATGATGGGAGGTGGATTATCGGAACTAGTGGATGAAAGGATAATGAGAGTTCCACTGTTGCAATCTGTTCAAAAATACTATTTAACCTCTTCTCCGTCTTCTCCCCTTGTAGACATAGAATCCCAAGCCACTCCTATTTGCCTGTGGAAAGAAAGAAAGAATTTAAAGAAAGGTATGCTAAAATTTGACAAGGTCTGCATGATTGCCACATGGTTACTTGATGTTCTGATGAGCTTTAGTAGCTTAAAAGCTACCTTTTAACTTTGCTGCTAAGACTCAACTCATGGCTGATTTAGGGAGTTATCGTGTCCATTTACCTTGCTGTTTGTAACTTTGTTCATCCTGTAGTTGCTTTAAAGTACCTCGACCTCAGCAGAATAGCAACTTTCATACCATGATCCTCAAGAGAAGGTCGACCAAATGCATGTCTGCTTGCAACGGGCACTTTACAGACAGTTAAATCTCTAAATAAAGCAGACAAGGCAACTTTTCTAAAGAGAAAAAACTCCCACAACATGAGATGCATGGCAAGGTCTTAAGGATAAAAACAGAAAGAAAGTACACGTGATATGATTGGTAAATGCCATGCCTAACATCGCACATCCTTTCTCATCTGATTACCCACAAAGTCGACCTGTAGGTTGGCATAACCATCTTCTCCTTTCTCATGCTGCCTAACCTACATCTCCTTGAGCGTCTCTGCTTTTTCTTTCTATCTGTTGGGACATAGTCTCCAACTCCTCCTTTGCCTCATTTTACATCGTTATTTTGAATGCCCTGTGGCAGAATGTTATTTGTGATTGACTGTGGATTTTACCTTACCACACCGTTACCAGTCATTAAAATTTCAAGGTTGCCATTGACTCTGTCCTGCATAAATTCGCTGCAACTAAATTGTACAGCATTCCCCTCATCAATACAAAGTGGACTGCCATATTTTGCATCTCCAGCATATTCAACTGGAAAACATTTCTTCACTAGAATAATCTTTTGTTGCCATCTTGTGATCTATACATGTTTACCAAGTGACCCCAATCTTCTTTTGGGGCACCCACATCACTAGCATAAGCACATGGTCGCCTAAATTTCTAAAAGTATACAGGTTAGAGCCTTACCATCCCTGGCCTCCTGATCTCGTTCTGCTATGTGGTGGGCTGCGTTTCCTTACCCTCCATGATTCCGAGTAAGTATTTCTTCAGTTGTGAAATCTTCAGCTTAAGTTTCCAAAGGTGGAATCGAATACCCTGAGATAGCTTTACCAGTCTTTGCTTTTCTGCAATGTTTGTGAGCATGTTTTACCTTCGACTCTTATTCTAATGCTTACTTTGCTGCTAGTAATTGTACTTAATCAGTCAAACCTGATTCTGACTACTTATCTCCAGAAAAATCAGAACTTTGACAATGATACCCTATTAAAAACTAAATTGCATAGAATATAATAGAACAAAGACTATAGATAACCATATTTTGGGAAGAAGAATATACAAAAATCCCATTAATCATGAAACAGATTTTGTGTACAACATATAACCGTTCAGATTTTAAACTATTAGCCTTCCAACAACTTGCTACAGAAACTTTTGTACTGCACTATTACGCTCCTATTAAGACTTTGACGAGCAGACATTAGACTACGTCTTGCTAACAAGTATCAAAATAACCTTTTCCTAGGTTTATCAAAATCTCAAATCCCATATGTACAGATGAGTATTTAGAAATGCAAACATAGTATTAAGTAATTTTAAACATACCGCAACAGAAAAGAATGACCCAGAGAAAAAGGAGATTGATAAATTTATGAGTAAACCCCTAAACGGTCAACCACAACACCACTTTTCAACGAGAACCTTCTTACAGGCAAATTTCACGAACTTAATGCAAAATCAGAGAACAGAAACTCTCAGGTGTGATAGATTAAAAGAAAACAAACCAGAATTCCTCCGCCACTACTGCACAGTCCGCAAGACTTCTCCTTGTTCGGTAGCTCCTGTACACTTTCTGCACTTTGACTGCAGCAGCTGATTTCTTCTCCATCTCGGCCTCTCCGTTGTTTAATTCGGAAGCATTTGAACCATAGGAGGATGTCCCCATTTCAGCATCTTGCAAACCCACTTCAGCTACTACTACTTCTTGTATTACTAGACTATTGTTACTCCTGGTCGCCGGCTGCTGTTGAGTTTCACGGGTCTGTTGCAGGCTAGAGAGCAGGCTGGAAATCAAGTTCCCCATCTCATCTCACACACAGTGGCCAGCAAAGATACAATTGTCGCTGTAAACAAGTTCTATCAACGAGTTGATCGGGCTGGCGCTGTTAATGAGGAAGGTGATGACGGAATTGAAGAGATCCTTACTGTACGTCGTCACAGAGATGTTGCTGGCATTAAATACTTATTTTGAATAAGTAATAACTAATAAATGTATGGAGAAGCTGCCACAATTCGTACTAGACTGACTCCTCATGGAAATGTGGTGGAAAGAATTTGAAAGCATGCATGTTATTTACTGTTCCACCTTTGCCTCGGGTCTCCGTAGGGCTTCCCAGATTTGTGTCAATCTCTTCCTCCATGGACACATACATTGCCCAACAACCTCTTTCCTATTAAAATTTAAAAGCGTCGATGTCTCGTTCCAAAAGAAAAATCAATGTCATTCCAGGCTCCAGCTTCCAAGAATTACCTTCTTTGGCACTCACTAAAATCAAAGAAAATGTTAAAATAATAAATATCTCGTGGCTTTTATTATATTAAAAAAAAATCATGAACAGCAACCACTCTCTTTTTATAAAATGGTTCAATTTTCCATGCTTCGTTGACAGGCTGAGAAAAATATAATAATAAAAAAATTAGAAAATTAGAGGAATTTTATTATCTTATTAATAATATAAAAATTAATTAATTTTATCTAAAAATACTATGGTTTGGTTAAATTATTGAGGTATAGATGAAAACAGCTTTTTGTAAAGAGAAATTTTGGTGTAATTAATATACTATAAAGAGGTCATTAATCTTAACTCGGAAGATCAAAAATATCTCTACATGTTCACTGAAGAAAATGAATATAGCCAAGATTACAACTAACTCTCATCAACTCCATAGCTAAAGAGGGGGTTGGTCTATTCCTAAAACTTCATGTGAGTTTATGAGAATTGAGGATGAAAAACACTTTCTCTTAGAGTGTCTTGCTTACACCCACATTAAATCTGAGTTTCATAGTATTAAAATACAAAGTATTTGTTACAATACAAACCTTTATAACCTCCTAACTTGTCAAAACTATAATGAATTTGGAAAGCTTCTTAACAAACTTTTTGAACACAAACAAGATTTTAAAATAAACCAAGTATTATCCATCTTAAAATTCGATAAATCAACGTTAATCATCATCAAAAAAAAATACTACCATTAACCGTATAATTTTCTTTTAACTTTACTATTAAATAAAATTTATAAAAAAAAGAATTTCCCACAAGACACTTCACCATATTAAAAAAATTACTTTAACATTTCACCATATTAAATAAATTACTTTAACATGGTAAAAATTAAATTAATGGTTACGGGTTTCCAGTACGTCAAACTAATTCAACGATGAGACTTCCTCAAAACCAATTTCATTATTTTTCTTGCTTTATAGATGATAGCGACGTATACATTATCTTATAAAAAGTAATGATAGTGACTTATTTACTAAGTTTTAAATACTAAAATTAAATGTTTTGTGTCACCTGCTACACCATCGTCACCTATAAGTCAACTGAAACCACATTTGCAGATCAACACCAAAAGCATACTCAGCATTCTGCATTTGTTTAACAAGTGGATTCAACAACTTTCTTTAAAAAGTTGATCGGATCAAGACAGGTAGCATTTTACCATTTCGTTACGTTAATTTAATTATAAGCTATTTATAATTGATTAGTCACTTTTGCTCCAACGAAGGTTCGGTTTCAATTCCTGTGGAGAGGTGTGGTATATGCTGGTTGTACCGCAAAAAAAAAAAATTATGACTATGGTGTTGGATGTACTCTCGTTGATTGGGTCTTGACCAACATTTAGGTTGGCCTAGTTCTGTGAGTTTGGTATACAAGTGGTGCAATTGATAATGTTGGTTGGGTTGTTTGGAAAGGTTCTCACAGTTAATAGGGAGGCAGGTGCGGGAGGGGTCATTCTTAACCTTGGAGGACAAATAGTTAAGATCTTTGCTTGGGGCCTTGGACATAAGACAAACAATGAGGCAGAATGGTTGATGCTTCTGCAAGGCCTCGAAATGGCAGATCGAAGAATCATCTCAAACCTTCTCGTCTTTGGGAACTCTCGCCGTGTCATCAGAAAGATGCGCTCAGGTTATTCCGATGGTTCTCATCTGAATCTCCCCTCTAGCACCTCCTTTTTCCATATCCTCAGATCGAACAATGCCCAAGCAGATAAACTAGCTAATAAAGGGACCTCACTACCCCAAGGTTCTTTGTCCCTCAATGGTCAAGGGGTTGTTCTCAAGTTTATCCCCTAACCTAGTTCTAACCCCCCTCCCCTCATGCTCATGACCCCCCCTCTCTTGCACTCGATCCCTCTAACTACAAGTCTCATCACTTGGTTCAACGTGCCCTTCCTTGGTCGATCCTGTGGGCTCCCGCCCCTCCCCTCCTTAACTCCATGTCCTTCGTCTTAACTCCCGTCCCCTCCAGCCATTACTCCATGTCCTCTCCTCCCTCGGTCGCTAGCTCCCCCACACGAACTATGGACTCTCGTCATTTTTTAAATGCCTCTCCCTCACATTCCCCTCATTTGGACATTCCGCCTGAAGGTTCAGAGTTCCACCTCATTGGTTTATCCAGCCTTTGTCTGCACTCCTCATTGCTCCCATGTCTGCAATTAGAACCTCACGGCGTTGGATTTGATCCCCTAGGCCATTGTTCAAACACCTCACCTGCCTAGTGCTTGCTTCTAAAGCGTTCTGGTGAAAGTGAAGCGCTCTCGAGCTCCCTCAAAGCTCTTTCAGTGGTTGAAAAAGGGCCTACGGTAACCTCCTCCACGGTTACAGCCAAAGTTGCCATCAACCCTCCGCTTTGTGCAGTGGTCTTAGATTGTGCTCCGCCCACCCTTATAGCTTCGACCTTTAATAATCCTTTTGACGGTCAAGTCTCTCCTCGACTCGCAGGTGACATAATGGAAAACAAAGGTTCGGGTTTTGGGCACCACAATCTCAAGGCAGGTCTAGACGACCTCAAGCAGAACATTCGTAGGCTTGCGGAATTTGTCGTGGTGGGTATCACAGACAACAGGGAGATGGCGTCTGACGTGAAACAATTGATATTAGACATGCGGCATGTTTCTTATCAAACCAGTTGCCATGATTCCCGCATCGATGATCACAACAGAGACCTTAGAGAGTTGATGGGCACGGTCAATTGCATCAAGGAAGACCTCCAGAAGCTCGTTTAAATGAACTAATGCATCCACTGTCAAGACCATCCTAGAGAAGCGGCTCAGCCAATGGAAGAATTTTCATTCACCCAGCCTGTGGGGTTCTCAAGCAAACCAAAATGATTCTCACTTCCTAGTTTATGTTTTTTTGTATTATCTTGAACCAGCAGTTCATATGTATTTACTCTACTTCAGTTATAGTGCATAGTAGGAAATATCATGTCGGCTTTAGAAGGCTTTCGTTTTGGATAACAGTTTTTGTAGATACTCTATCTCAGCTTCCTTTCTTCAGTTTTCCATCCGCTCTGTACTCAATGGATGTGCACGTCCATTCTAGTTTTTGTTAAAAATAGTTCCCATAACGAAGATGAAATAATAATAATAATAATAATTGATTAATCACTTGTATATTAAAGATCTTGTCCATGAAACGCTAAAAATCTAGGTTTTTGATATAAGTTATATTTATAATAAAAAGTAGAGTGAAATAATTAATTTTACCATTTTTTAATTTCATATATCTTATATCTTAAATGTGGTCAAAAGATATATATATATATATATGTTTAAAGAATTAAAATTAAAATAAATCGTGAAATTTTAATTTGTATTTTGTATAAAGTGAGTAATTTTTTTTGGTTTGAATTCATGATCCTAAAACTTGGATGCAAGTAAAGTAACATTCTTACGTAAAAGCAGCATGACTCTAAGTTAAGATCGTCATCGTTGATGATGATGACTCTAAGTTAAGATCGTCATCATTGATGATGATGACTTGTTGTCTATTAGCATGGACTTTGGTTTATAAAACTTTTAAGAAAGAATAATTAATTAATTTAGTTTTATTATATTGCTTTTAGATGTTTGGTTCATTTTGCTTTTTACTAGTTAATATATTTTAAATATTATTAATAATATTTTAAATATCATTAATATTAATATTTGTCAATATATTTTAAATATCATTAATATTAGTTAATATATTTTAAATATCATTAATAATATTTTAAATATCATTAATATTATTAATGATGTTGACATTATAAAGAATGGTATCTTATAATTTTTTTAATGTTATTAATGATGTTAACATTTTTTTTATTTTTTTTTTAATGGAATAGAGAAACTCTTAGGTACTTTCCCATTTTTTTAGGATGGTACCTAAGGTAGTCCTTCAAACCATGGGGACATTGAGTGAGGCCTCGGCATAGCCACTCGAGGTGTAACAAACCCAGAGTACAGTTTTCGGGAGATGGGGTAAAAATTTTAAACTCTACCTTTAGCTAAACAACTCAAAACATTAGAATTTCTTAAGATTTTTCTTACACTAAATACACAATTCTATATATGTGATTTGCACTTTAACTTATTTAGTTGTATGGAAGTAAACATACATACACATTGCCTCATATCAACAATAATTCACAATATCTATTGAATTCTTATTCCATTTATAACCATATACTTCTGATACTAACTGAATCATTAATAATAACCGCTCAACTTAATAAACCCAAGTATACATTGTTGGCTTTTCCATGAGTGCTATAATTATAGCTTCAAAAGATACTTTATCAATAACTTATTGGCTAATTACATACATACAATGTTTACCGTCTATTATCCATTATTCACGAATGATAAAGATGTATTAATGCGTTCATTTATTTTGTACATTAATATTTACTTGTTGTACAAGCACATAGTCTTATTATAAATCTAGTTAACATCATCCATAATCCAATCCTCATTTACCAATAAAAAGAATTTAAACATATATAATTTTGGGAGCATTAAATAAATCAATTACATAATTTAGACACAATGCAAGAAATGAACACCAATATACGTGGTTCACCCCATCTAGGGGCTAAGTGCACCAAAAATTGTTAATTTTCTTTTTCTTTTTTTTAAAGGAAGGTTACAATTTTGCAGCCCCTCCGTTGCTAATTTTCATCTTATGGAAGGCTGAGGTTAAGCTCATAATTAGCTTCTTTTATAAATAGCTCTGAAACGATCTAACAATCTCCTCTCAATGTATTAAATAATAATCTCTCTATTCATAAACAATTTACCCCTTTCATTAACATCTCTAACAAAGTTTATTTAAAATCTTTAACCAATATAACCCTTATAAGCATAGAGCATTATGTTATATAACAAGACTTTAATATTAAGCATGGATCATCTCTTTTCATAATCTCATTTACCTTATTTTATATTTTAAATGGGTGAAACTAAGTGTCACCTTTTCACACAATATACTCTAAAATGGGTATCTCATGCACTACGCATGCTCTTTTTTTAAACTAAAAGTAATACTCCTCACACACATATAAAATAAACTACATTAGTTGAATATTTGTTATAATTAAGTGGAAGAAGTATAATACCTCCTCGTTTTCCCCATTAATCCTACACAAAAATGGCTATTGTTTTGAGGAGTTGCTCCCTTCCTACTATAACCTTTTGTTGGAGACATTTACCACCATACACGCTCTTTTTAGTCAAATTGGCCTAGTTAAACCACTATCCTAAGTATTATTGACATTAATTGACATCAGTGGAGCATTAAATTTCATCATCCAGTCTCACCCATGCCTACCTTCAGTCAAGGAGGCTAACTTAGCCTTCTCCTACATTCGGGGAGGCTAACTGGAGCACTCCGGAGGTGATCTGAGTGATATTAGTGCACCTAATTGCTAACTGGTGGTTACAATCAGTTCAACAGGTCAGTTAAGGCGCCTCCTCTCATTAAATATATTATTTAATGATTATTTAATGAACTTGAGTCAATAGGGCACCTCCACCAACTTCTGATGTGCAGTTCAACTTTAGTTAACCTCATCGGGGTTCATTGGAGTCAGTGTAGCGCTACCTCTTGATGGTTGGTGAGTTGTGACATGTGTCTAATCTCTTTCAGTTGAGACTCGGTCATTTATTGCACTCTGACTTCAGTTAGGGTTAGTTGAGTCAATTAGGGTTTTAATCAGTGGTTAATTGAGTGTGGACCATGGCTTACAGTCAATTAAGCTAGACTCACTCATTCATTTCGAATGACCTCCTAAGGAATTCGAATTGTCTCTTCATTCATGCTTGTAGCATGACATTGTAATTGTAATCATTCATTCTTTATGTGAATACAGAGCGGCTACTACTCCTGTAGACCGATTACACCATTTCATGAGTTATTTGTTTATTAATCTTTGATGAGATTGATTCTTTGTTCCTAGATCAATATACAAGATTAATACGGTATCAGAGCTTATGGCAGGATGAAGCTCTATCTCTCAAAAACAAGCTTTTTGACAGATTTCTGCATGAAATTTGAGCAATAGCTCAAAAATCTGGCACTACACCAAAGGCCAAGGCTTACCACTTAATACCCCAAGTAAAGAACTTATTGATCAAGCTTGCTTGATTGACTATGGTGGGTGTGATGAAAGCCTAAAATGTGCAGGCTGTCCGACCTTACATTGCCCTTTCTGTTTTGATTTTCAGGTTTCTACAAGTGAAGCATTCGCTCCAGCACATCCAGATGGCCTCCTTAGTAGATCTCTTGACTCCATACAATTTCCACTCATGGAAAGGTGATCTGGAGATTCAGCTGCGCTCTAGAGGAATTTTTAGAGTCACCATGGACACTGAAGATGAGCCTGGATCTGCCATAAAAAAATCAAGATTCTTGAACAAGAAGGATGAAGCCTTCGGTTTCTTGTGCCTCTCTATTTCCCGAGACCTTCTCTTCCATCTTGCGGGATTGAAGACTCTGAAATAAATATGGGACAAATTGGAGACTCTATATGGAAAGCATGATGACTTGAGGGTTTACCAGCTCGAAAATGAACTCATGTCTCTCCAACCCTCCAACTTCGAGACTCTGAATGATTTCTTCACAAAGTTCAAGCATACTGTTTTACTCTTGAAGCAATGCAAAGTGGAGAAGGAGGATGATCAGCTCATCCTCACCATACTCTCCAAACTTGGGGCTGATTATTCAGTTTTTGTTTCTACATTCCGTGCAGGGAAGCTCACAACCCCTAGATGGAAGATGCCTACACTCAATGCCTTCATTGAGTCCCTAGCATGTGAACATGACAAGCTTGTCCAGATGGGGATCATCAGATCTTCCCGTGATCAAGCCCTTCATGTCTTGGGGCCCAAAGATCTGAAGGGTAAAGGAAAGCAGCAGAAGAACCCAAAAACTAAATTTGATGCTCCTAAACCTAGAGTTGAAAATCAACAGCATGATGAGTCTTCTAGCTCAAGGAAGAACAAAGGAAAAGGGCACCATGGCAAGGAAAAAGTCAAGTGTTCTTATTGCGAGAAGGGCTTCCACCCTAAACATGCCTGCATGAAGAATAAGCTTGATGAAGCTACCTCTCTCATTGAGAGGAATCTTATCAATCTTCTGGAGAGCTTTTGGAGGAGAGATCAGCAAGATCGGGAACCACAACATGAAAAAGGTCATGCCCTCATGGCAAGCGCTTCGAAGTCCAAAGCACTCTTGATTGATTCTAGAGCTTTGAACCACATGATGGCTAAAAGAGACTCCTTTTCATCCTTGGAGACCGGCAAATCCATCCCCATCCACTTGGGAGATGACTCCACCATCATTTCAGAAGGACAAGGTACCGTAGATCTTGAAAATGTTTTTTTCTCTAATGTTTTGTATGTACCGTCTCTGGCATCAAATCTCCTTAGTGTCTATCAGATGACACATACAGGAGTGCCTAAGAGAATCTCTTTCAACCCAATTGATGTTGAGATAACAGAAATTGCATCCGGAAAACTCATTGCTAAAGGCCTTGCAAACCATCATGCAAAATCCTATGAGTTCTCTCACTTTGTTGCGGATGCAAAGCCCAACGCTATGCTAACTCATGGAAATGAGGTTAGTAGGCTATGGCATGAGAGGTTTGTCCATCTTAATTTCAAATATTTGTAGCAATTACAGAAACATTCCATGGTTGAAGGCCTCCTGGTCATCAAGGCAACCACGGGAGTTTCCAAGGGTTGTGTGATTGGAAAACACCCTGAGCACAAGTTCGATCGGGGGAAGGCAAACCAAGCTACATGCAAATTGGGGATGATACATTTTGATATCAACGGTCCGATGCCTGTCACATCCATGAATGGATCAGGGTATCTTCTTACTTTTATTGATGATTTTTCAAGGTATACATGGGTTTTCTTTCTCAAAAAGAAATCAAAAGTATGTGAAAAAATTTCTGAATTGAAGGCCTTGATCGAAAATGCCTCTGGGCTTAAGTTCAAGATCTTGAGAACTGATAATGGAGGGGAGTATGTTAGTAATGAGTTGTTGTACATATGCTCCCAAAGTGGTATTCAGGTCCAACATTCAATTCCCTACACTCCACAGTAGAACGGAGTAGCAGAAAGGAAGAATCGGTCTCTCAAGGAGATGACCACCTGTATGTTAGAATCCAAGAAGCTTGCTGCAAATTTGTGGGCTGAGGCCATGCATGCTGCAACATACATTCAGAACAGGGTGCCACACTCATCCGTGAAAGGGAAGACCCCTTTCGAAGCATACTTCGAACACAAGCCAGATGTGTCGAACCTACGGGTGTTTGGGTCCACTACATGGGCCCGGATTCTACTTGATAAAAGAAAGGCTTTGCAACTGCAAAGCATAGAATGTCTGTTTATTGGGTATCCTGATGAATCTAAAGGTTTCAAGCTGCTGGATATCAAGACCAACTACATGGCGTTTGTGAATCATAGAAATCATATAAAATTTATAATATAAAGTAGAACAATCTATCCATTTGTATCTCATGGACTAGGTTCAAACATAAGTAATCATATCAAATTAACATAACATGTGTATAATCATAAGTTTCACAAATTTTAAAAATATTTATTAATTAAAGCCATTACCAATGCATATATAAACAATCATTTTATCACAATTATCACACAAAGATTCACTTCTAATATCACTTTTATGCTAATCCTTCGTCATTCATCATATCATGGTGCATAAAATACCAAAAATCACACACATACCCTTTTATAGCATTGATTTTCCAAGCACTTATGATCCAGGCTGTGCTCAGGTGCAAGCCGGGGACAACAGTCGACTGAATGAGTTGAGTATTGTTATGGCGGAAGCATATAAGAAGAACCAACAAAGCAAGAAATACACTAGGTTGACAAGAAGTATGCGCACAGACAATATGCACGAATTCAAACCAATTTATTACTTCTTCTCCATGAAAGATGGAGGAATCATAATGATGTATATTACATTAGTGTACATGCTTATATAGGATGTTGAGACGCTTGGGTGACTACCTATTACGTTCGGTTACAAAAGAAGTTATAACGGTTTAGAAGTTCAACCATCATAGACGATTGGAAGACAGAGGCATTTTCTCGATTTTTGGCAATCGTCGATATTGATAAGGCATGTTGGTATGATGTATGTCGAGGCGGACTTGTCGAGGCGAACCTATCGAAGCAATCAGAGTAGTCGAAGCTGTCGAAGTGTTAGACTTTGTCGAAGCTTGACTCTCGATTAACCCTGCATTTATGTGTAGAGCTTTTCCAGGGCTAACTTCACAAGGTGTGGTATAAGACCCTATATGCTCGTCAATTACAAAGACACATGGTGTGTCCACAAATGTTGAGAGGTCCATATTTTATTGAAACTCATCTCCAAAAAATTGATCAAATTGAGAAAAAGACTGAGGAAAATCTATACAGGTTGTTGAAGAAACAAATTGGTTTAACACATTCTTAGTAGTCTTCTCCTGAAGTGCCTAGGAGTAGTCACAAGGAAAGAAAAGATCTTCAATATTTTCATCCGTAAAGGGGCAGTCTAACAACTACAAGTTTTCAGTTACAGGTTGTGCTGGGGGGTATAAAGCAAGCTTTTGTGTGGACAACCCATTAGAAATGGTCATTTCCCCATCCCTACATCCTCTGAAGGCGTTAGCGGTAGCCAACCATGGTCTTCCAAATATAATAGGATGTCCTTTAGAAGGATCCTTTGATTCTACTACCATGAAATCAACAAGATATTCCCATGAAGCCACTAATACAACAATGTCATCTAGAACCCCAACAAGTTTCACCGTAGTACGGTCTGCTACTTCCAGAATTGAGGGGATTGGTCGAAGAAATTGTCCCAACTGTAAAACCACTAAAACTGCAGTGGTCATCATATTAATAGCAGATCCTAAATAAATAAGTGCATTTTCTATGGAAATATTATTTACAATAACAGTTACTGTTGGGCCCCTTGGATTTGTATACTTTGCAATTCTAGACTGGTCAGTCATACATTTAGACATCTCTCCTATAACATGAATTATGGGGGGGGTGTCTTTTTGTTTCTTTCCTGGTTTCTTAATGCAAAGTTCCTTTATTATTTTACTATAAATTGGTATATCCTTAATAGATTGTAATAGAGGGATCTTGACACAGGCATTTCTTAGTTCACTTAAGATATCGTACTCAGGATGAATTACAGGTTTTTCTATTGCTAGTCGTTCTGGAAATAGAGGGATTCTTTGTTCCCAAGTTGGTTCTTGCTGAGGATGGGTATGCACTGGAATCTTTGGAATATCCACATCCTGCAAAATAACATCAGTCATGACTTCATTGGGATCTTCTTCCTCTTCGTTCTCTTCACGAATGATGAATGATGACTTGGGTCTATCACTCACGACTCTTCCAGATCATAAGTGGATCTCGTGCACAGGCACAGTCGAAATGACATAGGATGGAAGAGTTTGCAACTTAATGATGTTAAGAGATTGAGCTGGCTTATTGCTTGGGTTAGGTATCGGTTGTGCAGGTAACAATGCAGGTCGTGGGGGTTTTGTATTCTAGAAGTGATGAGGTTGTTGTGCAATAAGGGGAACTAGAGGCACAAACCCAGGAAAAAGTTGTTGGAAATTTGGTGGGTGCTGAGGATAAGGATGATTAGGTGTAGAGACAGGTGGTGACTAGGGGTATGACTGTCCCCTCCACCCCTATGGTCAATATTGATGCTGAGGAAAATGAGGAGGAGGAGAATAATGGGGTGGCCAGTTCTGCCAACTTGAAGTGTTCCATTGTTGTGGTTGTTGGTAGGGAGGATAATAGAGTGGGGGTTGTGGTGGCAAATTCTGATATGGTGGTTGGTCCCTTGGTTTCCAAGGAGGCCTCCTAGATGTTTCACCAACCTCCCCACTTTTATATATGGCTTGTAACCCAGGAAACGATGGGAAATTGTCTATTGGATGCTCCTCCGTACAAATGTGACATAGAGAGATATTGTTTAATGGGCATTCCCATTGGGGATGTTTAGTCGTGCATCTTGGACAGAAAATGCTCATTACTGCACGTTCTTGCTCTTGCCTCTTCTTAGCTTGTAAAGCATCTAGTTGGGAACCCATTGCTCCTAAAATATCAGTTTTGAAGTTTTCCAATAGGTTTTCTAACTCTATCCTTGTGACTCCTCCAGAACTAGGTGTGTTTCCTTTTAGATTTCTATTATAAGGTTCCCGAAGATTTCTTGCACTCCCCCCCCTACTTCTAGAGTAATTTCTACACATCTCCCCAATTTGTGCAAAAGGTTTATGAGAGATATCGCCAGATGCCATGAGATTGAGGTTTTCTACCATGTCTTCTGAGATCCCTTTAAGGAAGAGTGTTTATACTGCATCTTCTCGAAGGTCATTAGATTTAGATTTATGTAATGTATAAATAAACCTCTCGAGATAATCTTCCAAGCTCTCTTCTTCAAGTTGTTGTATCTTAAAAATATCGTTTAGAGAGTCTTTGAGTTTGCAATACTCTTGATATTTCCGCAAGAATGCAGTTTTCATATCTTCCCAATTCCTGATACTATATTCTCCTAATCCCACGAACCATCTTAAAGCATAATCTTTCAGTGTAGCAGGGAAAAGTTTTAATTTGTGAGCATCTTGTAGATAATTATAGCTTCTACACAGGATGTCAAACTCAAACAAAAATGTGTCTGAGTATTCATTACTCTTCCCATAGAAAGTAGGTAAGGAGGAAGGAGGGATGTTCTTCATATTTACATCTTGTGCAGTGTCTAGAATAGGGAACCCGAAGGTAGCCTTAGTTTGATTCTCTCCTTCTCCTTCGTCATTTCTAACCTCGTGATGATCTTCATTTTCTCTCCATCTCTCCATGTAGATTTGATTCTTAAAGAGTGTGTACCTAGGAGGCTCCTTCTGAGGTGATAATGGGGCGTTCCAACGTTCTTTTTCGGGGGAGATCTTCCTCCGATCAACCATGTTTTTATTAGGTTCTACAAGGATGGTAGGTACTACTGTGGATGTTTCAATATGTGAAATAATTATATTTGTTAAGCTTCCAAAGAGAGCTTGTACCTAAGCAGGATCAATGAAATTAACAACGTTTGGATCCCCTACTAGTGTGAAAGTTGTATTATTAGGTTTTTGCACTAGTGGGGGGTTGAGGATTTCTAAAGGTTGGCCTTCAAGAACTTCTTCAAAAATGGGATCCTTAGGAAACCCCGCCAGGATTTCTTCACCTTCTATGGCTTCTCCTATAAAGTCTTTAGGTTTCCAAGTAGAACTAGTTCCTACGTGTGTTCTCCGATACCTTTTCGCTGAGTTAGTGGTTGGGGTGTTACACCCTTCGTAAAAGTTAGTAGGAATTTTAACAAAGTTTTGGGAACTAGTTCTAACGTATCTACCTTTCGAATCTATAGGTCTGTTCATGAAAAGCTAAACTAAACGAGAACCTACAATACTACTATTATTGATGGATTTGGGGGTGCCTGTTATAACAAATGCGCAGGTTCTTACCTCTAAATTTACCGATCTCCCGCCACTAGCCTATTGCTAAACTTCATAAGGGAATTCTACTTATTCTACCTTACAGAACAACTTCCCGACAATGATGCCAAAAATGTTGGGTGTTTTATTGTCTTAGTTAATTCACCAAATATTTAATTATCGTTCGAGGTTTGTAATCTTAGAGTTGACACAAAATATATGCGAAGGTAGAAGGGTACCTAAGGTGTCGTGGAAATATTTTAACAAAGAAAAGATCGAAATATCTTTCAAAATGAAAAACCGAGTCAAACTCCAGAAATTCAACTACTAAGGTAATTAGACCGAGACAAGACTACTAAATTAGAGCAGTATCGATCTATACTACTCTACTTTATAAACAATAAAAAGATATATATAT
>LPNX010373094.1:482162-585713 GCA_001517045.1 Pseudotsuga menziesii
AAATTGTGGATTGTTTAATTGAAGGGTTTGAAAGTGATCATATTTGAAAATTTTGTGGAAGTGCCCTTTAAATTAATGGGTTAGCATGATCTTTCATCATGGGTCGTTGGATGAATAAAGGAATTTGATTTACGGTGGTGGATCGTTCCATTGTTTGAAACATGGGGGAGAAATTGAAATGTTCTCATCAGCAGAATGGAGGTGAAAGGTGTCAAATATCGATGACTCAGATTAACAAGGCTGTAGATCAATGGTGGAAAGAAATTTTCGCAGATCGGAGATGCAAGGAATAAACTAAGTTTTTGGATTTGCGGAATCCATTAAAAAGGTTCAACTTTGAAGGGCTGAGATTGATACAAGGTAAGATTAATGACACTGGAGCATTCAACAGATTGAACAGGCTCGGACGAAAGAAGTTTTCCAATTTATAGAATTAGTTAACTGGTGGAAAGATCATATAGACAATATGTGAGCGGAGATAGATCTACAGTCAGAAACAATTTCGTAGATTGAACTAGGGCGGAGAAATTCAAGTTTGAAATCTGCAAAAAGTATGGTAGGGGCCACGTTGATCAACGGTTGCGATAGTGGTCAGGTTTTGATCGACGAATAAGGTGCGCTCCACCAACGGAAGTTGCTCAATTGATCAGGTTTGAAATGATCAGCGAAATGTTAAATCTTTTCACAGTTGGACGGTTCTGATGAAGGAATATTGCAGATCAATGGTTGATATTGATTCTGCCGAATCAAGTTGTGCAGGGTGATAATGTTGACTATCGATATTGATATCTTATGCATGAATGGATTAGATTTCAAAGAAAAAAAATCTACGATATAAATTATAGGAGACGCACAGTGGTTATGAAAAATAAAAAATTATAAGAAGCACCTACGTGGAGTTCAAAGGTTTGTTTTTTCTGAGGATTGGAATTGACGATAACCCTGACTTTGCACAAAGTGCCAACATGGACGAGTCAGAACACTGTGTTAATTAACAAGAGGAATTCCTTTATTATGGGAGGAAAAAGGACCATTATTGTCTCAAAAGGAATATCTAGATAAATTGGTCAATTGCAAGTCAGATCACAATAAGTTTGAAGATATGCAGCAGGCTCTGTCTAGAAGAGTTGTGTTTGATAAATTGGCTGGAGAGTTCGAGTCATTATTTGATTTTAAAGTCATGTGTGCCAAGTTGGCTAATTTTTCATATGTAGACAACATGGAACTCAGAGTTCTGGCATATGAAATGGTTGTTGTAGATTTGCCTAATCCTGAACATTGGAGAGCAGTTCAAACAATATGGATCAACTAAATATAAGTTACAACCATGAAGAAATCAAGGAAGAGAGCGTAAATGGAGTTTCAGTGAAAGATATATTCTATGATAAAATGTTATTTTTAAATTCATTAGTTAAGAAGTTTTGTTATCTCAGAGCTATTTTGTAATAGATAAGTGCTTTGACACATGTAATAAATGATTGAAACCATTAGACAATTAGGTTTATTGTTCAGCCCGAGGAGCACTTGTATAAGTATTCATACATTTGATGAAGTAAGGGTTGGAACCCGTAATATTTTGGAGATTTGTGTATTCAAGTATTTCTTTAAATTACAGAGCCGAAAGTTGGCGTTTTTCAGAGATTCATGAGCTATTTCATGTTGCAGTCTGTACTTTCCCTTCCTATGTGAATGTTTTTTCCAGTTTTATATTTCCATTATGTTTTCCTTCATGTCTGAAATGAGAGTATAACATTTTAGAATTCATATTTACTATGCTCTAATTGTTCTTTTCAGATGTCCACCAAACCTTTCTTCTAAAGTTGATACATAATTCATTTTTACAATGCTCTGTGTTAATGGTTTGTTCATATTCTTCCTTTTTCACCAGACAATCAAATTTTGTCTGAAATTGAGTAGCTACCTTGCCTCTGTTTAAAAATTCCATGCAAAAGCTCTATTTATCTATATTCATATCTTGACTCTATAGCCTAATGGTCATGGGTTCAGTTTCAACCAATCTTACCAATTACAAACAGTTTTGCTTATACATATCTGGCCTTGTTAATATTTTGTTAGAGATCCCTCTTGGAAGAGAAAAAGCCAGTTTTCTCTTTAAAAGTGGTTTTTGTTGTTACCTGGGAATAACCTTTACAACCTTGGGTAATTTTCTAGTGCTAACAAATTGGCGTCGTTGTCGGGCATGAAAGTGCATATCAGCCCTGGGAAGAACGACAAGGATTGAAAAGTTTCAAGAAAGAAATTTCCATGGGCAAGCAGAAGTTTCCACATTCAAAAGAAGGTTGTACGTTTTCCCCGACGACTTCACATTCATTTTGAACAGTATTACAGAAGACATCTTGTTTTTCAGAAGAGCGAATACGAGAGGTAACCCTAATACTGAAACTTTGCAAAGCGTGGAAAATACATAAAGATTGCTTAGAAATAAAAATAAAGAAAAACTAAATAGTTCTCAGTTCGGTGTATCATCACCCCAAGATTTTCATAGTATACAAGAATCTGAATGGGAAACTAGTGTTGAGAGATTACTGTTAAAATAAAAATATGAATCTGACCTAAAGAAAGTTGAGATTAATCCTAGTAGGTTAGAATCATATCTTCTTGACTCTTTGTGGCAAAACCTTCAAACTCCAGTAAAAATAGAAAAAACTACTTCTATTGTCCAAAACTTTCAATTTCATACTCCCCAACCTATCCAGAATCCTCCAAATTTTCAACCTTTACCACTTGCTCCAAACCCACCTAGACCAATGGATGCAGCTAGGTTTGCTCCATTGGTCTTACCTGCGGTTTTACATGACCTTCCCTTAAATTATGCCCAGAGGATTTCATTGTATGATGGAGAAGGAAATGTTACTGTAAAATACCATGTTGGGAAATTTGATGATTTTATAGATTTGGAAGAGGTTGATTATGAGGATGTCAAGATGAGGCTGTATGCACAGAGCTTGTCTGGGGAAGCCAAAAAGTGGTATAAAGATTTACCTGCCGGGTCTATTAAAAAATTTGCAGCCTTCCAAACTACATTCTTGGATACATGGGACGATAAGCAGAGTCCATTACAAGTCTTGTCACAGTACAATAATCTTAAAAAATGAGGGTTTGAGTCAGTCCATGAGTTTTCCAGTAGGTTTATGAGAATATATTATTCAATACCTCCTAATATTAAGCCTTCAGTTGGTGCTGCTAAACTTCATTATGCAGAATCCTTTGATAATGACTTTGCATTGTTGTTGAGAGAAAGAAAATCATCCAGTCTTCTTGTTATGTTTACATATGACTTGGAAGTAGAAGCCAATATGATGGCATGTGGAAATATAAAACAAAGAGTAGATGTTGATAGGAGGAAAGGTAGAGAAGAAATTATGCCCTCCACCTCTTATGCTTCTTCGTCTAATAATATCAAATTTGAAATGATGCTGAAAACAATGGAAAAGTTAATGGATAGGCTGACTATGGATACTAGGCCAGTGAATCGACAACAAAATGAACCCCAGATCAGAAACCCTAACTTTATAAGGCCTATTCCTCCTCCACTCCCACAGAATAGACAAAGAGACACGAGGAATCCAAGGAACCAAGAAGATTGGCAAATAAGACCACCTTTCCCTGAAAATTACGTTGTTGTTGATGATGGTGTAGAGTCTATTGAAGACCATATTCATCATTGTGAAGATTTAGATTCTGAAATCTATCTGACTGAGGAGAAACACAGTATGTTTGCATAGGAAGACGATAATAAAGATTTTGAGGAGGAGTTGGAACAATATCAGAAGGGGTATTTGCATGCTATAGATGATTTACAGAGAAATATAAAATTGAGAGGTAGAGATGTTATTATGAATAAAGGAAGGTTAAATCCAAATCAGCTTTCCAGTAGTCAGATGAATACAAAAAAAAGAAATGAAAAACAAAAGGAACTTGTTGTACATAAAGAGATTGAAAATAGAGCTAATAAAATAAAGGAGTTAAAACAAACAGCACCCATGGACGTAGATAAAATTTCTTCCATTTTTAATCTAGAAAGTGAACTTGCTAAGTTGAAGATTTCAATTCCTTTTAATGAATTGCTCAGAAATTAGGAGTATAGGGACACAATAACAAAAATGGTTAGAAATCAGGGAGAGCCTCAGCCATATATTTTGGAAGTGACAGATGACAACCCTACCATTGTTTTGGGGTCTAAGATTGATAATGTGGATAATGAGGAAGTACCATCTTTTTATATGAGCTTAAATATTCATGACATGGTGTTGCATAATGCTATGTTAGATTCAGGTGCTTCACATAATTTGATGCCTAAAGGGGTGGTAGAAAGTTTGGGGTTAGAGATTACAAGGCCTTATAAAGATTTGTATTCTTTTGATTCCAAAAGGGTGAAATGTCTGGGTTTTATAGAAGACATGGTAGTATCCTTGACTAAATTACCATCTAAAACTGTGGTCATGGATATTGTTGTGGTTGATATCCCTCCCAAATTTGGTGTTTTGTTGTCAAGATCTTGGACTTCAAAGTTAAAAGAAAGTTTGCAAATGGATATGTCTTATGCTACAATTCTTGTTCTTAATGAAAACAAGAGACTATACAGTGAAAAAAGATCACCTTATGTTGTTAGCAGTCAAGATCAGCCAGGAGTTCATCATATTTATGCTGTGGATAGAGACTTAGGGTCATCTATTTTCTTCAATGATGTTTCTCCCTATGATTCAAAAGTTGTTGTGCGAAGTAAATGTAAAAAAGATAAAAAGGTGATAAATGAACAGGAAGCATTGGAAAGAAAGCAAAAGGAAGAAGGGTTGTGGACTATGTATTTTGATGGGTCGGTGGCTAAAGTGGGTGCTGGTGCATGTGTATGCATAATTTCCCCTATTAGAGATTTTAAAGCTTTTTCTTACAAGTTGACCTTTGAATGTACTAATAATGTAGCAGAATATGAAGCTTTGTTGCTGAGTTTGCATGCACTAAAGGATTTGGGAGCTAAACGAGTCCAAGTTTTGGAGATTCATAACTTGTGATAAATCAGGTGAATGATAGTTATCAAACTAAGCCCCCCAGAATGAGAGCTTACAGGAATGAAGTGGGGGATATGTTTGGAAACTATTTCACATAACACAGTGTCAAAGTGATTCCTAGATATGATAATACAATGGCAGATTCCTTGGCAATTGCTGCTGGATAATTTAAGACTCCTATTGCAGGTAAAAGAAAATACAAGGTTGACATTGTGAACAGGCGTTCCATACCAGACAATACCAAGTACTAGCAAGTTTTTGAAGATGATATGCAAATCAAAAGATTTCTGGAATTGTCTAGTGAATTTGTAAATACACAAATAGAAAATGAAAGTGTTAATTCTTAAAATTTTCAAGATGTTGATGAAGATGAAGAAGGAGTTGTTGAAACAGAGAAGTTGAAAGGATCAATGGGGGGAAAGGATATAGTCCAAGTGAAGAGTAATCATATTCCCAGAGGTTTAATTCCCTTAGAGAAGATTTTTGACCAAAATGATGTTGTCAGATATCCTAAAGTCAAACCTGCTGAAAACGCCGTTGATGATAAAAATATTGGTATCGAGCAGAATCCCAGAATTGTAAAGTTGTCCAAGAAATTGCCTGCTAAAGAAAAAAGATGAGTCTGTGAACCTGATGAAAAAACACACTGATGTATTTGCATGGAGTTACGATGAATTCAAAGAGTATGACACCTCCATTATACAACATACTATTCCAATTAATCATGGAGAAAAACCATTTAGGCAGAAACTCAGAAGGATTAATCCAATGCTATTGCCTTTCATTGAAAAGGAGATCAAAAAATTATTTGATGCAAAAGTAATTATAACCCTGAGATTCTCAAAATGGGTTGCTAATTTGGTGCTTGTTAGAAAGACGAATGGTGAGAAAGAAGAATGGTGAAATAAGACTGTGTGTGGACTTCAACAATTTGAGTAAAGTCTCTTTGAAGGACAATTACCCTTTACCAAAGATGGACCAGATTTTGCAGAAAGTGGTAGGTTTAGAGAGAATTTCTACCATGGATGGGTTTTCAGGTTATAATCAAATAAAGGTGTTGCCTAAAGATCATGAGAAAACTTTTTCACTACACCATGGGGTACATTCATGTACACAAAGATGCCTTTTGGATTAATGAATGCAAGAGCCACTTTCCAGCGTGCCACGGACATCGCTTTTGCAGATGAAAGAGACAGGTTTGTAGTAATTTACATGGATGATATTACTGTATATTCCAGGTCTGACAGGGAACATATCAAACATTTGGAAAAGGTCTTCCTTAAATGTAGAAAATATGGCATTTCATTAAGTCCAAGGAAATCAAATTTTGCTCTGGAAGAAGGGAAACTTTTTGGCCATATTATTTCCAAAGAAGGTATAAGGATTGATCCAGACAGGGTGAGTGCAATTTTGAATGTGGAGGAACCAAGAAGTAAGAAAGAAGTAAAGCCATTCATTGGGCAGGAAAATTTCTTGAGGAGATTCATTCCTAGCTTTGCTGAAATATTGATGAACATTACTAATATGCTGAAAAAGGATCATGAAATAAAATGGACAGTGGAGGCTAAGAAATCTTTCAAGAATATAAAGCAAGCTATTTCAGAAGCTCCTGTGCTGGTAAGTCCAGATTTTGATAAAGATTTTTTAGTATTCTCATATGCTTCAGAGCATTGTTATTCAGGATTAAGCACCCTTGTAACCTAGGGTCTGGGGTTACCAACTTACTACTAACCTTGCAGACAATCAGCTTTACCAGAGAATAGAAAGGGAATAGGAAGAAAGTCTTGACTTACCCGATTACCGATGGTTGATCCAAGCTTGATCTTCTCCCGCTCCTCTTCTCTCCAAAGCTTCCAGGGATGCACCTCTTTCACCTGTAAAGAGCAAATTCTCCCAATAATATCTCATGCATGTATATATAAGAGGTTAGATAAACAATATATCAAATATATAATCAAATACATTCATTAACCACAATACATGAAATAGACTCAACACAATGTTAAAAGAAGAATTCTCTTTATTAACAATCAATGAATGAGATAAGAGTACAACCCAACTTCTGAGACAAGGACTCCTCTACAACCAAAGGACTCTAAGTTCTGCTACTCCAAGACTTCTGAAGATATACCAACAGCATAACTTTTCTCCAATCTTGATTGATTAATACCCTCCCCAAGGCCTCTATTTATACTTTAGGAAATAGAGTGATTTCAAAGGTTGGGGTGGTTGAAACAGTTGGGATAGTTAAGGATTAGGACCCAACTAATCTCAATTAATCGCATTTTATATTTTTTAAGGTCAAACTAAGGTGTGTGTAACTATTGATATAGGAAACCTGTGTATGACACGTGAGTTACTCAAAGGAAACCTGCATACGCTGATGTACGCGGGTTGCAATGTAGATAGTCGCGTACAGTACGCGAATTGCAATGGAGATAGTCACGTACGCAACTCAACACTTAGAAAAATTATATAGCAAGTTGGTTTAAGAGTAAATGCATCCCAAGTCATGCCCATCTATAGTGTTTTGGCAAACTTCAATCCTAATATGTCTTTTTGTGTACCAACATAAAGAATGTCGACACTCAAATGAAGAAGTGCCATTTGGGTTGATAACAAGCATACTGTTGCAGTTGTTCTGTTACAAAAGAATGATCAAGGTGAAGAACAATCTATAGCATTTTTTAGTAAGATATTAAGAGATGGAGAGTTAAAATATGATATCGTGGAAAAACAAGCATATGCTTTGATTAAGGCCCTAAAATATTTCAGAATTTACTTTCTCCTTTCACATGTAGTCTCTTATGTTCCCAACAGTGTGGTAAAGAGCATACTTACACAACTAGATCCGAAGGGGAGAAGAGCGAAATGGATTGCAGTGCTTTTGGAATATGACATTGAAATTAAGCCCACAAATTTGATTAAGGCACATCGATTGGATAAAATGACGATAGACTCCAATTGTGATTCTATGCAACTAAATTTTCTGTGAGGACAATTAAATCAGTTGGACATAGAAGTACAAGTGATGCCTGATTTTTCTATTTCTCCATGGTATGGTGATATTGTTTATATGTTGCAAAATTTACAACCTCCTGCAGGGTTAAGTAAAACTAGAGCAAGGTCTGTGAAGCTGAAGGCTGCAAAATTTTGTATTTTAAATCAATATCTTTATTGGAAGGATCCTAGTGGAGTGTTACTGAATTTTCTTCTAGAGAATGAAGCTTAGCAAATAACAAAAGATTTTCATGTAGGTGATTGTGGAGGACATCATTCGTGGAAAGTAATTGCAAATAAAATTTTGAGAGCAGGATTCTGTTGACATTCATTATTTTCAGATGTGTATAAAGAAACCACCAAATGTCATCAATGCCAAATTTTTTATGAAAAAAGGAAAGTGGTTCCACTCCCTCTTAATCCCATATCAGTAGAAGCACCTTTTCAACAATGGGGGTTGGATTTCATTGGGGAAATAAATCCAAACTCCTTAGGACAACATAAGTGGATCTTAACAACAATTGATTATTTTACAAAGTGGATTGAAGCAATACCTACTAGAAATGCTACAGATGCCATGATAATAGATTTCCCGGAGAATAATATTTTGGCAAGATTTAGCTGTCCTAAGAGGATTTTAACGTATAATGCAGTTGATTTTAAGTCCAGGAAGATGATAAATTTCTATCATAAGTATCATATAAGCTTGAATCATTCTACTGCATATTATCCACAGGGTAATGGACTGGCATAATCCTCTAACAACAGCTTGGTGAGGATAATTAAGAAGTTGTTGGAAGATAATAAAAGAGAATGGCATACAAAGCTGAAATATGCTTTGTGGGATGACAGAATCAGCACAAAGAGGGCTATTGGAATGTCACCATTCCAATTGGTGTATGGAGCTGAAGTGGTTTTTCCAGCATCTCTAGGAGTTCCAGTTATGAAGTTGTTGCAGAAGCAACATGATGAACCTAATCATATGAAAAGGAGAATAAACCAAATTATTGAGCTAAGTGAACTGAGAGATAAAACATATGATAAGGTATAGATACATCAAGAGAAAATGAAGAATAACTTTGATAGAAAGGTAAAAGAGGACACTTTCCAGATTGATGATTTGGTTTCAAAATGGGATGCTCCACATGAAGACAAAGGAAAGCATGGTAAATTTGATCATTTGTGGGTAGTTCCTTACATTATTGCAGCACACAAGGGTAATAATGCTTTTATTCTATAGTATCAGGATGGGTCTCAGTATGAAGAAGGTCCAGTTAATGGGAGATTTCTAAAGCATTATTGGAAATAAGGGGGAAGGAAATTTCATGTATTATATTGTAAATACTTCTTTACTTTCAATCAGTACAGATGGTGAGCTAGAAGATCTGAAGTCCGCAAAGAAGGCCCTAAGATCGGAAGGGGTAGCCATATTTTAGTTTTTATATTTCTTTCAGAAAGACAAAATAAAAATAGTTAGATTGACAATGGATTTGGCAACTGGACTACGGGGTTATTTGCTACCTCATAGGGAGGATAGCATCCCTAGTCACTACAACAAAACCCTGTGATTAGCGTCTCTATTAGCTTCCTTTTTAGCGTCCACTATCACTTTTAGTGTATTTTCATCATTTTTTAGACAAAGTGGACGCTTTTCCACGGGATGGCACTTTTAATGGCGTTATTTGCATCTCTTTTAAAAAGTTGGCGCTATTTTGGATACTAATTAGCATCCCAATTAGCGTCCCAAGTTAAAAGTTGGCGCTATTTTGGACAGATCATTAGCGTCCCAATTAGCATCCCAATTATCGTCCCAATTAGCATCCAAAGTTTTGTCCCATGTAGCATCCCAATTTAAAAGTTGGCGCTATTTTGGACGATAATTAGCATCCCAATTTATAGTCCCAATTAGAATCACAATTAGCATCCCAATTAGCATTCCAATTATCGTCCAAAAAAGCATCCCATATAATGCGCAGAATAGCCTCCCAAAAAACGTTTGAAATAGCACTAGGAATTGCACTAGGTTTAGAGCTAGGAATTGTGTTTGGAAAACATCCGACATAAGGTTAGATTTTCTTAATTTCAACGTCAGTGATCAATGTCAATGTCAATGGTCATGATTCATGTGATAGTACTTTTGGATCTTGATTTATCATAGTGGCACCTAAATGATCGTAATCATGCCATTTTTGGATATTGATTAATCATAATGAGGGGTAAATTACCTTAATGTCACCTAAATTGTTGTAATGGCATTTGAGTGCCCCCAACAAAATTTGATAGATCTCAATGGCATCTGATTGTGCCTAACAACATGACGATGATGTATTCCGATAATTATGATAGAGTGTATGGATATGATTTGATAAATATAATACTATATCATCCATTTCTGTGAGGTAGTAGGGTTCCTTGCTTAGTATTATCACAATTATATTGATGATGAATATTACGACGATAATGATGTTGATGGCGATGTGTATGTCAACGATGATTACGCATGTGGTAGAACTTTTGGATCCTAATTGATTCTAATGGCACCTAAATGTCTGTAACGACATCTAAATGACCCTATTATCATCGAGATGATTGTAACGACATATAAATGACCTTAACAATTACATGACATGAATCATAATGGTGATGAGTGATTAAGAACACTAATGGCATATGACTGACCATAATGACAATGATGACGATGATTTTGTTAACGATGTACTTAATGTTGAAGGTGAGGATGATAATGAGGATGATGATCAAGATGATGTTGATGTACCATATGGCATTGATGATGATGATGATGATGACAACATCGATGTCCACGATGATGATTCATGTCATAATACTTATGGATACTGATTGATCCTAATGGAACTTAAATGTTCATAGTGACATGTGAGAGACATATTAATATCACCTAAATGGTTGTAATGGCATTTAGTTGTTGTCGACGACATTTTAGTGACCTTAATGGCATTTGAGTGATTGCAACAACATGACATGGATCCAAATGGTGATGAATAGTGATGAATTATAATGGCATATGAGTGACCCTATCAATGATGATGACAATGATGTGGTTGATGAGGATGATGATGACCATGATCTTGTTGATGATGTACTTATTGATGTTGATGATGACGATGTCAACGATTATGATGATGCGATGTATGATGTACTTGACTGTCACATGCCCCAATTTTGCAAAAAACAATTTTATATTATTTGATATTATTTGAGGACAATATGTTAAATTTTATGCTAAGTTGTAATTGATGACTTAGCAGAGTCAAGGATATTTAATGTAATTCTGAATATTTTATTTATAAATAAATAAATGAGGAGACAAAAACTTAGGAGAGCTGTTAAAAGAGTGTTTACTGGTCAAATTGGTGGAGGAGACTGCGTGGAGAGCAAACTGACATGTGGCAGCATCCTCAAACCACTTCCAACTGTTGCAGGTGGCAACCTCCCTACATTTGGGGTCATGATTCCCCAAGAAAGTGGAATCAGAGCAAGTGGCTCAATTAATGAAAACTGACCCAGAAGACCTAGGCAATCTTTATAAAAATTCCCATTGAAGAGAGCTGAGGCTGCTCATTCTAGAGAAGTGATCATTCAGGTGAATGAATGTACTTCAGAGAAATTCAATGGAAGGGAAATGTGGAAAGTGTTTGAGGGGATAACTGCTGATTGATCTAGTTGCAGCTTTTAAGCTGAAGATCATACTGCTGAGAGCAGAGTATTTTGTTGAGATATTGAACTAGTCTACTGTTTGCATTCTCCACTAGTTCTTAGCCAAGAAGACCAGGAACAGGCTCGGGAGTCCTGAGGAAGTGTTGTTTGAGCACTCTCCAGGAGATTGGTAGGGAGGAACGACCTCCTAACACTGTTGTCATTTGTCTTAAACAGGTTTTACATTGTTTTGTTTTACTATGTTAGTATCTGAGTTTGATGGATATATGAATGTTAAAGAATTCAGTTTGTAGAATGTTAGAATCTAGTATTCTTTTTAAATGATTGAAGAAATGAACTTGATTTAGAAAAGTAATGTGTTAGAATGGAAACAATTTCTAGACTGTGTTTTTCCACACCTAGAAAACTAGGCAGTACTCTAGCACAGGTAGAATGTTTAAGTAGATAAGAAAATGTTTTAGTAGATAAGATTGTGTATTTATAGACAGTGTACTAATTTTATTCATGTTAAAATATTATGGAGATTAAACAGTGTTATGATATGTTTGTATTTCTCTGTTTTCACTTAGTAACTGAATGAAATGCAGCAGAAAAACCACATTAGAGTTACAATGATTACATACAGTTAAGTAAATAAATGAGCTACTAATCGCATAGTATATTTTCAAACAATATCAACTAAATCTAAGACTAATAGTTATTATAAACTAAATAGGGTTATATTAAAAGTACTTAAATTTTAAAGAGTTAACTGAGTCACAGAGTCTAATCTATATATTTTCAGGAACTCTGATTAAATTCTACTTGACAGTTTAGTAAATAAAAGAAATGTAATTATAATTAATAACTAGTATAAAATTAAATATTTACCGATGTAAGAACTATTTTATAATTATCTAACAGGCTTATACCTGTAAAGGTAAAACTTCAGGGTCGAAACCCTAACCAATTTATTTAACTATTATCAATAAAAACATCTAAGCTGCAATCCATTTACATGGATAATTATATAAATAAACGATTAGTCTACTATAGACTGTTTATAGGTTTTTATGAAAACAAATGTACAGTTACAAGTTAAAAATATCACAACACACCTGTAATAATAATTTAACCGAATTATCAAGTAGTAGAACCTAATTAATAATAAATTGAAGAACTTATTTAGACAAGGGTTTCATTTCAGGAAACCCTAGCTTATATGTTCCGAACAAGTAAGTTAATATTATAAATTACACAAGTAAGTTATTATTATAAATTACACACTACGACTGAGTTACAGTCTTATAATAACAATATCTATTACAAAAGATATTTAGACAGTAATGTTCTTTATTAACAGTCGAATAGGAAAAACCCTAATGTACACAGAGTCATAATTTATTAGATTAAAGCAAAAATGAGACTGAGCTCGAAGTAAAATCCTTCCTAGAAACCCAATGTATTATGTTGATAGGCCATAAGGCTGAAAACTTAACCAATTTACAGCACCTAGCTCAAGGCCGGTGTACCCAGCATCGTGGCGTGGGTTTGAAAACAAAAATAATAACCAACTTATAAAATCTTCATTACTGTAATAACCTTTATAAAACAATGTATATTTATCAGCATATTCGAAACAGAGAACCATTAAAAAACCATGAAGACAGGAGAACCACCACATAATAAGAACAGAGTATGTCATTACTTAGCCATAAGGCTGTAAACCTGTCAATAAGTCAAGAACAGTGAAATACAAGTCACGACATCGAAGCTGGAGTTACCATGCTACATGAAAGGGTTTTTAACAACCAAAAATACTAAATAACAACTGAGCTAAGCATTTTAAACACCAAAGGAACCGAGGTCGTATTTCTTCTCCAACTGAAACCCTTTTTCCCTAATCTTTACAAGCATGGAGTTGCCACATTGTAACCGGGGCTTACCCGTGGGTCTTGAGGTAAAACAACATTGGAGAGGACCTTTCCAAGCCCGATTTCGAACTGTAATCGTGCAAACAATTCGAAGGGTATAGTTAGAAGCTGTTAATTATGATATTAAAAACTGTAACTAGAAGTTTGTAATATTTATAAGATAAATTCTTTACCTGGAAGCAAGGAGGAACGAACCAACACAATGGACATCATAAACCCTCGTGCTCACCTGAGACAGAGGCGATGGGGCTCACATTACATACTACATCGACGACTGGAGTAGGAGTAAGCTTTGGCAATGGCCACACAACGATATCGACACTAAAATATACTGACAGAGTAACACTACCCTCACAGCAGCGTAATGCTTGCAGAAAGAAAACCAAATGCGAGCTGTAAATCTCTTCAACCTCACATTAGAATGACAACACTTCTTTATACACAAGATGGAGTTGTAAATCAAGGGCAAATGAGCCTCTCATGGCCGAAGTAAAACCAGACAGTGCAAAGACCAAAACCCTCGTCGAAGAATGAGAAGTAGGGTTGTGTGGTGAGCTTTTAAATCATGCATTGCACGGTGGTGGATGTTCCATGTGCCCACTAAATTATTCGGTCCACAATGGGTCGAATGATATAGTTGTCACTGCATTGTCGGGGCAACAGATTATTATCAATAATTTAAACAATGACTATAATGATAATGTATTCTACAAAGTCAAAAACATATCATTGCATGGATAAACCATAAGGTCAAGCTATGTTAAATAATGAGATTTATATGGTATCGTTAAACCTTGTATTATATAAACCTTGGAATCTTTGTTGGTAATAACTATGGAAGATCAATAGTAGGATATTTGCCCTTGATCTTAGGTTAGTAGTTATAATAATAATCATTTGAACAACATTTTAATGCAAGATTATGATGTTAGAATTAGTGTTATGTAAACACTAGTGGATAAGGAACTAGTTTATAAATCATTACTGTGTAAATGAAAGTAAATAGTATTTACACCCTAAAACAACTCTTACTTGTATGTAGTCTATAGTACCATAGAGTAAGATAAACTTCTTGGAAGTTTGTAATCATTTGGTCTCCATAAGGATTCAAAGCTCTAAATGAATCAAACCAAGGCTAGCTTAGACTTGGTAGTTAAAGATAGTAAAACTATCCAGGAATACATATAGCATCACTTTTACTTATAAGTAAATAATATGATAATGTAATTTCGTCACATTACTTATGTCATGAAGAAATTTGGAAGATAGAAATCACAACTTGACGACAATTGTGCAAATGATCATTTATAAATATAATACAATAATAAGCTGATAAATTTCCTCTACTGAAGCTTAATTAAAGGTAAATCTAAGAGTTCTATGTAAGCTTATTCCTTGAAGGGCCTTAGGTTTATTTCCATACTTATAAGCAGTGTTGTAAATTTGAGAAATAGCAACAACAATAAACTCCTATTTCAGTAAGAGTGTTGTTATACTAAATCATGAGCTCTATGAAGAACTAGTAAATAACTTAGCGTATAGATGGGAAGAAGATTTATCTAAAGTAGCAGTCATTTTGATAAAAGACAATAAGTATGGCAAAGTTATTGATCATTACGACATGAATTTTAAAATATGGACATAGTTGCAAAACAAGTAAAGAAAAATTACTTTACCTCGTAGTACCCTTGAATTCTATTAAGCAAACTTTTACTCTAGCAGTATATTTATGCTAAATAAGTATATCTGGATCAACGCTTTAATAAACTTCTACTGGTTCAAAATTTACCTGTCAAGCCTGTAAGATCCAGAAATCCAGCTAAGTTAGCAATTGCTAAGTAAGCCCCAGATAGAACGTAACTTCTCACCTACTTGACAAAATCAAATCATCAGTACAACTATAAACTACTGAATGCAAATTAGTTACATCACATATCGAAATTAAAATAGTATTAATTTATTTGTGTTTAATTTAATCATTAGTTTATAACTGTTTCATTTTTCCGTTAACCGTTAGCAGTTAACAAATTGCGACTATAGACAATTTATGTTACAGCAAATTTTTTTAATTTTTGTGAAAATTTTGGGGTTATGACATTGACGTTGATATTCACTTGTCCTCAACAACATTTGAGTGAACTTAATAGTATTTGAGTGACCTTAATGGAATTTGAGTGACCTTAATGGCACTTGTCCTTGACAACATTTCAATGATAAGTTGGATGTATTGCATACAGATTAATGAATATTCAGTCTAGTTATTGCTCCAATTCGAGTGTTACTTCTATGTTCAATGCATGTTTATGAATTTTTCACTATGAAATCAATCTCCTTCATTCTTCTTTCATTGTGAGGTACAATCTAGCATGAAGATATTGTGGAATTAATAATTTTACATATGAAGAGTCACATTATGTTAAAAAGCTTAAGTTGTTAATATTAAAAAATTAAGAGTTTGGATGTAGACTCCCACATTCTAATTCAAACATGAATAGTGGGAGGGAATGCTAATAGAAATGTTTTCAAATGTAGTGGCATTCAAGACCAAGCACATGAGTTGATTAGGTTGTGGAGTCGACACAAATTAATGGAAATTTATCATAACTACTTCAAGGTCAATTTTTAGTTTACCCCTCGTTGCTTCTAGTATGTGTAGGAATGCTCGATTTAAGATTATTCAAGGTGATAGACTAGTGAGAGCTCACTATAATTAACCCATGGTTAATTCTTAATGTACCCCTAGCTACTCTTAAGAGAGCTCTACTAAGAAATCCTTCAAATAGGTAGATCATTGGGAGTTTACCACAATAGCTCATTTTTTAATATTTATGCACCTTTAACTAGTCCCACTAGACATAGGAAGGCATAACATGTGAATTCCCATAGAAATAGATCAATGGGAGTTTACTACAACTAGATTAGGCCCCATTCTCAATGCATATCTAACCACTCTTGGTAGGCATGGATGATATCTACTAAAAAATCTTTATGTAGTAGATCGAGGGGAGGGTTTTTTTTTTTTTTTTTATATATATATTTATAATCTGGAGTAATCGGCAACTATCCAGTTTCGTACTTGCGTGACACGGGCTCGATTCCGACCACTACCACTATCAGGAGAATACACTGACCCCCACAATGCATCTCAGGCTGCAACGAGGTTTGAACCCTTGACTTGCTTAACAACCCGTACACCTTAACAAGTGCACGGTTGCCAATTGATCTACACCTCGGGGGGTTCAAGGGGAGTTTATGTTAATCCCTAGATATTGTGACATTATATTTAAATAGTTTTATTAGTATTTCTTTTATTGATTAATATTTGGTTACTCTCTCTTCTAATTTTATGTTATTTTGGGAATTTATTGCATAATAATTTACAATAACTAACCAATGTTCGATTCTCAACACACCCCTTGACTCCTAGTAGAGTTATGTGCCTTGTATTTGTGAATCCCTCAAGCAATGGATTGATGTGGGATACACCAACTATCGCAAGTCAAATTGTCAGCATAACCATAGCCATTTCTAATAGGCATAAGAGGGCTCTAACTGAGAATCCTTGATGTAGTGGATTAGTGGAAGTTTAAAATGGCTAATAAAAGTTTGATTCTAAATGCACCACTAGTTACCCTTGGTAAGTGTAGGGGCCCCTGCTTAAAAATACAGTGGTAGATCAATCACAGTTTACCACAAATAGCTTAGGCCCCAATTCTCAATACACCTGTAATCACTTCTAGTAGGAATATGATCCTTGAGAATCCCCAAAGTAGTAGTTCTATGAGAGGTCATCACATCTAGCCCATTTTTAATTCTCAACACACCCATGGCCACTCCTAATAGATGTTTGGGGGATCTCCTTGAGCATCCATGGAATAATAGATCAATGGGACTTTACCACACTAGTTCATGTTCAATTCTTAAAGCACCTCTTGTTGCCCCTAATAGGGGGTAATAGGGGTCTACATGAGAATATTTAAATTGGTACATCGATGACAGTTTACCGCAATTAGTCAAGGTTTGATTCTTAGTGCATCCATAACCACTTTAGTAGGCATAGTAGGGTTCTACATGAAAATTCCCAATTGTGATAAATTAGCGGGAGTTTACTACGATTATCCCAAGTCCATTTCTTAGTGCACCCCTAGTGACTCTTGGTAGGTGAAAGTGAGTTCTATCTGAGAATCTCAAAACGATAGATCAGTGGAAATTCATGACAATTAGCCCAAGTTTTGATTCACAATGCACCCCTTACTACTCTTTATAAGCATAGGTGGGCTCAATTTGAGATTCTTTAAGTAATAAATTGGTGAGAGTTCACCACAAGTAGCCCATTTTTTATTATCGATGCATCCTTAATGGTTTCTAGTAGGTATAGAAGTGAGATAACCAAGAATCCTTGAAGAGAGAAATCGGTGGGAGTTTATCACAACTATATAGGTTTAGTTCTCAACACACCCTTCACCACTCCTATTAGGGATATGAAGACTCTCCATGAAAATTTCCAAAAGAATAATCAATAAGAATTATCACAATTATTTGAGGTTCATTTTTAGCACATCTTCACTACCCCTAGTAAGCATAGGAGAAAGATCTACTCAAAAATATCATAAACAATATTAACAAAGAGGTATACTAAACAAATCGATAATAATTAACTTGAAAAATCAATAATAATTAGTTTCACTTACATTTTTAGTGCACCTTGACCATTCCTATATAAGAGAGCCTTAAAAATCCTCAAAGCCACACATCCAAAGAAATTTGGAAAACCAAGTTGTCAATTAACTAATGATGTAATTAAATAATATACCAATGTCAAAGTGTACATCATAATGACACCAACACCAAAAGATAATAGCATGGAGGGTGGACCCAGGAATCGGGATAGGGCCATCGAACCCCATGACTCAAAAGCCCGACTCCCGAGCGTTTCTCCAAGAACATGGAAATTCCGTAAGTACAAAGTACATGCAACGTTCAAAATTGAACCCTTCCTAGCCCTTCCCAGAAGTGTAAAGTTAAAATTGCCCTCCAAAAAAAATTTAAAAACTGAATTTTACCCTTCCAAGAAGGGCGTAATTTATATCAACATTTCAAAAGAAGGGCGACATTTGAAATTACCCATCCATATAAATTTGTCAAGATGTTGAAGTTCCTATACTATAAAGTTCAACTCATCATTTAAAATATTGGAAATATGATAAATTATATTCACTCACTCACTGCTTAGTTGTGCAAGATGGATGGTAATCATTGATGACTACGAGGCACTAGCCATCGAGATGCGACTCTCACTCCCAAGTCACTTGGAGCTGCAATCTAAAGTGTGACAATTTGTCAAAAACTATGACTATAGCAGAAAAGAACATCTACTAGTCTACTACTAGGCCTGAAACGGGCTTAAAACTTTGTGCCTACTACCTATGTGAACTTCGCTACCCATGTCCACTCTTTTTTCTTCAAAATGAAATTCAAAAGACCGATTTGATAAGTCCTGCTCTACAAGACTTCATTTCTTGTATGAATATCATGGACTCATGAAAATTATAAACAACACATGATGTCATGCAAATACAAATAATGGCATGTAGCTAAGATCACAAACTGTGCAAAGGTCGATTTATGCATTGCTATAGAGAGGTGTCATTGGGCATCCAAAGGGTTCTAGCCCTTCCCAGAAGTGTAAAGTTAAAATTGCCCTCCAAAATAAATTAAAAAACTGAATTTTACCCTTCCAATTAAGAAGGGCGTAATTTATATCAACATTTCAAAAGAAGGGTGACATTTGAAATTACCCATCCATATAAATTTGTCAAGATGTTGAAGTTCCTATACTATAAAGTTCAACTCATCATTCAAAATATTGGAAATATGATAAATTATAATCACTCACTCACTCATGTCATGTCCTCACTGCTTAGTTGTACAAGATGGATAGTAATCATTGATGACTACGAGGCACTAGCCATCGAGATGCGACTCTCACTCCCGAGTCACTTGGAGCTGCAATCTAAAGTGTGACAATTTGTTAACAACTATGACTGTAGAAAAAAAGAACATATACTAGTCTACTACTAGGCCCGAAACAAGCTTAAAACTTTGTGCCTGCTACCTATGTGAACCTCACTACCCATGTCCACTCTTTTTTCGTTAAAAAGAAATTCGAAAGGCTGGTTTGATAAGTCCTCCTCTACAAGACTTTATTTCTTGCATTAATATCATGGACTCACGAAAACTATAAACAACACGTGATGTCATGCAAATACAAATAATGGCATGTAGCTAGGATCACAAATTGTGCAAAGGTCGATTTATGCATTGCTATAGAGAGGTGTCATTGGGCACACGATATGAAGAAACAATAATTATTAATAAAATAAAATAAAAACAATTGTTGGCTCAAGAATAGTCTTCAATTTGATGGGTGGCATGATCATGATGTAATCTCCCTCCGTCCTTCCAAACATTTGTGGTTTCTCACAACATTTGTCCTCGATGCCACCAAAATGCATATAAAAATTGCTTGTCTTTACATCCTCTTGTCTTTAAATCCTCATCTCATAATCATAACTAAGGATTATTATGCATGCACATCCTCACCTTATAATACAAATTGGGTCAAGGCACAAAGAGGACCATAAAATATTAAATGTGTCAAGATGCAAAGAGTAAGAGACAACTATAAGTAAGTCTTATATTAAATTTACCATATAAGTATTTAATTAACACTATTAACTAAGATTTGACACGTTGGATTGTTGTGATCTTCTTATCACTCCTTACCAATGTGATTGCAAGGGATTCTTTGAAGGTGAAGTCCATAATTTTAGGTCTTCTTCCTCATTATTATGCCTTATCATGCTCAAACTGGAAGAAATACAATAGAATAGTTGTTACGTTACTGTTAATGATACACATATGACAACTTAATGTGTTCAAAATAAATTTTATTGAAAATATATCATTTTTTTCATGTAAATATTAAGAAGTGCTCAATTATTTAAAATTGTAAAAATTTAAAAGAACAGTATTGGTGTTTTATTGGTCAAAGGTTTAGTTAATTTATACTTGTGAATTGAAGTACAATTATTTATATTGCCTTCGTCTCTAAAATTTAAAACATGCCCTTCAAATTTCAATTTGATCACTGACCCGCCCAACTGAAGTGCAAGCAAACGAAAGGAAGGGGTAGAGGGATTCTTCACAGGTATGGAAATGGTTTTCTAGTGCATGCATCTTTGTTTTTTGAAACATAGAGTGGTATAGAGTTCGAACCTCAGGTGTTCAAGATCATACGAAATATCTGCACCTGAACATCCAAACCCCTCACACAATGTCTTCTACGGTGGCCTTTACGGCAAACACCTCTGTAAACAATAGCACACCCTCTGCACCCCATCTGTTTGTCAAACCGCCAGAAAACGCATTGCAGTGATTGCAACAAGAAATGCAAACCGTGAAGTAGTCGGAGAGGAAGAGCCAACCCAATCTCAAACCGTGAATTACACTTATAGGAAGGATTTGAGCCACACAATCCATGGAGAAACTGTGTTGTGGAGGGAATTTTGTGGCAAACATCCAAGTCATGGGGACTGGTTAAATCACTGATTTAGCAAGCTATTTATTTGTCTGATTATATATTATTGGAGAGAGGGTACAATAATGTGAATGAAGGCATATTCAAAGAAGGAATCCACCCTTGGACCATTAAATCGTGCTGCTACTTACTAGAGGAAAAGTTGAAATACTCACTGCCTGGAAGTGCCAAGTTCTCTGTGTAAAGTCACAGTATGTAAAGGGTTTGCATATGCTGGAGATGGGGTTGAATTTCTTATCAAGAAGAGGCTAGTATACCCAGTACAAATATATATTTATCAGTCTTTGGCCATTTGAAGAAGGATTCAACGTTAAGGAAGAATCTTACCCACTGTTTCCAGAATTGCCAATTATTCTAAAGAGAAGGGGTCACAACACTTAGTTTGGGTTCATTCAGAAGGGAAGCAATGATTATATCATAGCTGTGTGCGTAGTTTTGGCAATTGGGCACATTTCTCTCATGTATTACATCATTGGAAGCTACAGGAAGGTTCTCTTACAGGAAATGTCCAATATTATCAGTGGGTGTAATATATTGTATGCTGGTTGTAGCGATTTCTCTCTCAAGATTTGGTTCTTATGAGGCTGCCAATACTTCACACAAAGGACCATATATTCCAAATCTGAATTCTCCTTGTATCACTGTTGTTATTCCTATGAGTGGAGGTACTGTGGTTACATTTGATTTACATTTACAGTCTGAAATATTAATGTCAATTTAAATTGCAATTTTTTTGTGTTTGCTGAGATATTACATGGCATGAAAGGTCATATATGCATAAGGATTCAATTAGTCAGTTCTTTTAAACTTCCAATCTCAAAAACCACAAACCAAGGGAAGACAACAACCTATAGGGAGGTGCACACTAAGTTTTTGACAAAACTCCAAAATCAGTCCATAAGGTGCAGCAATAAAGTACCAAGGCTAAGAATACATCAAGCACATATCCAAACTTATCTCATAGTCCTCCAATTTATTTCTTGTCAATCCCATGCTAGAGCAGTCATCGGACAATGGTATGAGAATGGATATTAGTAATTTACAGGCAGTTTGAAAAAAAAAATATGTATTGTGCACACGGGGTTGGGATACTACACTTCTGTGGTAAACATGCGTGTTGTAGAAGGAGATGGGAAAGTGCTGAGTTTGGATGATGTTCAGGCCGTTTTGAAGAAGATTGTTGAGGCGGAGATAGATAATCATTTTGCAGATGGCTTAGGTAGAGTTGATTATGCACTTGGGACGGGAGGGGGTAGAGTTGTTGGACACTTTGAAGGGTGTTTTGTTGGCAGTGGATGGAGTTGGGGCAGAGGATCTCTGGATATGTTGACATTGAATTTTGATGGTCTTCATTGGGATGCAAATAAAATGCTAAAGCCTAGCTTTGGGGAGCCTGGTCAGTGTCTACCTTTGCGGGGGAGCTCTGTGTTTGTTGATGTTGCTCCAAGGACTTCAATTTTACCTGAAGCTGTTACCTTAGAATATGTTTCCAAGGTACGCTCTTCCTACGCTCTATTTTTATGTAGATTACATTTGGTTTGTGCTCTTTATTTTTCCAACCGACAGATTTTAACTTACGGTGGTGTTAGTAGTTCAATATTTGTGGATGTACATATATAATCCTTTTTCTCAGATTGAAATATTATGTTGCAGAAACATAATACAATTATGTTTCTAGTAGAGTACACGAACTAAAATTATTCCCCATATATCATCTTTCATGATAGATTGACTAAGACCTTGCTTTACTTTTGAATGCATGTTATTCAATTTTAAGTTTATTGAAGATTTCGTTTGATCAGTTGTTTCCTTTGTATTGTATTCTTTGGGAATGCTTTTAATTTTGAACCTCTGTGAATTCTTGACTGAATTAAATTTTTCAGTGATTTGATTCTACGCATTTGTGCACAAGATTACATAGTAGAGGGTGTTATGAGAAGCTATTTAACCATGATAGTTTGTGTTTTTTTTAATACTTTCAAGATGCTCAAGTTGCAATGTTGTTGGATATACTTTGTAGCATTTCCACAATGGTTGCCATGGAATAGTGATTGACGACTTATTTCTCTGATATTCTAGAAGTACCATTTACTACTTTCGTACCTTGAATCAGATTTTGGTGATCGTTCTGTCTAGAATGGAATATTGTGAAGTTTTTGATATAATATTGATCAAGAGTGTGGCCCCTCACATTTTTGAGTTATATGTATAAGAATTCTATTGTTTTTGTGAGTTTTTAGTGACCAAACCCATAGCCCAGTGCCAAATGGCTCCCTAGCAACAACAAAATGGTGGTTTATTGCTAGCAAATGGTCATTGGGATTTTTGTCTTTATTTAGGTTTAATATAATGGAGGAGGGTTGGTGGTACCATGTCGAAAAGCACGCAAAACTAGTTATTAGCTATTTATGCTTTTTTTAAAAAAATTATCCTCGGGAAAGGGTGCTAGAGGTGGGTACTTTTTTTGCATCTTTTGAAGGCAGTGAGAGTTTATGTGTACCAAAATGTCAGGGACATGAATTTTGTCTACTTTGGTACAACCATTGGCATACCCTCAAGTATTAGAGTCCATTGGCTTTCCTGGGGCTTTCTTTCTTTCTTTAGAATTTTGTATTTACACTTGCAGTAATTCCCTCCTATGTGGACATTCTTTTAAGTATGCTTTCAACATGAAATGAATAGAAAGGTGAAGTAATTAACCAAAGTTACCAAAGTTAAAGTTAAGTTGGGCGATGAATGCGGTGTTAAACGTTCACTTGGTGCCAAGGTGATGACACCTGTTTATGCCAGAAATTGTTTCCAAGCTACAAGAAAACAAGCCAACATAATCTCAAATATTTCAATAAAACAATAGGGTTTTTTAAGGTTTTGTGGTTGTGAAGTTTGGTGACCAGAGGGAATGCATTCATAGCCCAAATAAGAACTAAATCACAAGCATAGAAAAAATGAGATGCACAACATAATAACCATGTATCCAACAGAAATTATCACTGAAGTTAATCCACAAATGGTAAGCACTACAAGCATAAAACTTTAAACCAGCAATGAAATTACCAATTGAGTAGCTAAACAAGCTATAAATGAAGCCAGAGAACAAACTGAAGGGTAAAATGGATCATATATTTCATAATCAGTTCTTCAAAGACACATAAGAGTTATTTACTTAGCTTATGAACAAGTCAGGAGACCTCCTCTAGCTAGCCAAAAAGTCGAACCCTTAGTCCTCTTCGTGACATCCCTTAATACTATCCTTCAAAAATCAGTTAAAGACTAAACCCTAACTGCTTTTTCAGCCTACTCATCGAAATGGTTTTATCAAAATAATAATTACAAAAATAAAATATTCTTCAAAACATAACAAATAACTGATTTTGTTAACAAGCCTCATAGATCTTTAGTTTCCTTTGCTAACAAAGCTATCCCCTCTAAGGCTTGGGCCTTTCTCCTAGCCTTCAGTTGCTCTGCTTCCATCTCTTCCATATTTCTAGTAAGGTCTTCATTTTGTTGTTGTAGCTCTTTGATGGTCTGTTTTAACATTGTAAACTTTGACTCTGTATTTCTTTTGCTTTTCAATGCCTCCTTTGAGACTGTAATTAGCTCCTGATAGTGGCTATTCACCTCATCTAGATCTTCTCTTAGTCTTCTATTGGCCATGACCAAACCATCATTTGTCTCCTGCATATATTCTACCTGATGTTTATACTACTTTATAGTTCTCTGTAAATTTTCTTTCTCTGAGTCAAATGCTTTATTTCCTGTTGTACTTTGCATCTCATGGGGAAGCCATGGAATGTTAAGTCTCCTATATATTTCTTCATCTTCTGGTTGCAACTCTGTAGGAGTCTCATGAAAACTTAGGTTTTCTTTAGTCTCAGTTTCACTAGGAGCATATTCATCAACCATTACCTTGTTTTCTGAGTGAGAAACCTCTATCTCACCTTCTTGTTGCTTCTTTAACATTTGGCCTCGTATCTCTAAAAATACATCAGACAGCTTAGTCTTAGTGAGGGTAGATTCTTTTTCTGATTTCATTGGTTTTTCCCCTTTGCTGTCACCCTTTTCAACATCCAGTTTTTCATCAGAGGAGGACTCATCAATCACAGTTACTCCTTTATTCAATTTAGGGTTTAGTAATTTTTTCATATTCAGCCTGAGTTTGTTTCTGGGTCTAGTCTTTGGTCTCCACCCAGGAGCAAGTTCTCCTACCATTTTTAAAGTTTTACCCTGATGGATGATAGAGGAAAATTCCATGACTTTTAGCTTCTTTTTCTTTGGTATTGCTACCCTATCTTCCTAACTGTGAAATCCCTTTGTAGTGCCAACCTTAGTTTCATCAATAGCAAGAATCTTATCCTCCTCAAACAGGTATGTTTCATCTTCTGAAAAGATTGTAATTGGACTTTGTTTTTGGACTTTAGTGTCCTCTTCATCAACTGAAACCTTCTCTATAAGTACAATCTTATCATCAACAAATGTCTTTGCTGGTGCATCATCCCGAACAGGCCGAGTGTCCTTATTAACAGACTGCAAATCTTTGTTTTCACTGTCATCTAGATGTTGTTTAGATTCACAATCTTCTTTTGCAGGCTCTACAACTTCCTTTAATTGGATACTGTCTTCATTTTTAACCTTTGTTTTTTGTCTTAGTTTTCTGATCAAGGTCTGTCCTTTATTAGCCTGCTTTCTATTAGACTGTCCTTCTTGACTATTCTGAAACCATCACCAAAAAAGGAAATATTCCCAAGTTTTCCCTTCTTTCTGCAAAACACTGTTGATAATGAGTTTAATTAGTCCATGGTAAAAAATGGACTGTCTAGTATGATCTTGGTGTTCTTTGATTATGCTAGACATCTTCTGTAGGCTCTTTAGCAAGAAGAAAGGCAGGTTCATCTTTGATTCACTACTAAGGTGTTGAATGAACCTGAAATGGTATTTGAAAACGAAGGCATACCTTCCTTCACATGTAATATAACTTTGTAAAACCTTGATAGGTTCTACCCATTCAGCTCTAAAGTTATGGATGGGCACACCCTTGCCCCAATCTGGAACAATACAGGCAATAGATACCTTTGTGCATTAAAGGTAAATGACACTTTCTTAAACCAAAGTTCTCCTTCATTTTTAACCCCTGTTGCCTCAGCTACCAAATCTGTGGTCAATTTGAATTTCAAAGTATCAAAAGATACAGTATCTTTGTCATAATACTGAGCAAACTTATGAGAGACTTTAGCATTGTATCCATCAAATTTCTTAAAAAAATCAACCATCCTGCATTTTCAAATAGCTCAGCACATCCTAGAAATTTATCTATCCAACGAAGATCAGTGGGCTCAGCCCTATTAGTTTTTCCACTCCTCTTCATCTTCTGTATGGTTTTCAGCACCTGTTAGTAATCTGACAGCCTATTTTCCTTCAAATTTGCATAGTCTTAACAGTCAATTTTCCTTCGAACTTTCACAGTCTGTTTATCTTCAAATTTACACAGTCTACCCTATCACCAGTACAGAAAATGCTTTGTGCCAAGTCTCAATAATTTGGCTTAATCACAGATTCAAAAATCTCCAACAGTTATGCTCTGAACTTTACTAACTCAAACGATGCATATTTAGATATTTTGATTAATATCTCATCATTGAAAGTCTATTGAGTGAGTAAATTCATGTCTTTCTTTAAAATTTTGACCTAATAGGGCTTTATCAGAAAAAACCCCCAATTTTAACAAACCCTATCAAAGGTCACGCGGGATACCTCATTCAAAGCTTGATACAGGCGTTGGAAGTCGATCCCTTGACAGGTTAGGTGTCGAATTGCACGTTCCAGCTGTCTTCAACCCTCCAGATCGCTTCTAACTGTCACCGCTGGGAAACCCTAATTCTTCCTTCAACTGTCAAATTTCCTATTTTTCAGCAATATGTCTTCACCACGACATTCAATGCCTTCGTAATCTTCAGCTTAGGAACCTATTCCCGAAAATTTTGCCTCGTTTCACTCACTATCATCATTTGCCATGAATCTGCATACATCTGCCACGATCTCCCTCACACGATGACCAAACACCTGTTTACATGATTAGCCTGGCAAGACATGTATCAAACATGCTAATTGATGTGATTAAGACGTTAGGAATGAAATCATCGAAAAAATCGGGGTGAAAAATGACCATTTGGGCACTCGCGACTTTCTTGTAGCGCGCCAGTGCATTAATTTCGCTCTTGCGCTACAAGAAAGTTCAAACATATAATTTATGTCATTTGATCACTAATCCAGCTTTAAGACTTAGTTTATATGATTAATCTTTGATCTTAGTGTCATTGATGAAACCATTAATCAATATACATCTTATAGAACCCTTCAAAAAAGAACTCCATGCAAAATTTTTATAAAAGCAAGCTTTACAAAATAGGAAAAAACAAAAAATGATGAAAACCTAAAGGCATAAACTCAAAATTAACGTTTATACCAAAATTTCCTAAAAGCAAAAACATTAGCAAATTTCAAAAACACAAACAAAACATGAAGCTAGGGAAGACAAATTCATGACCTAACATCTAGCTCCTGCTGCAGGATGAAGTCCTCCTTGTGAGGCTTCAAGAACCTGTAGACCAGTGCCCTTTTTTCTGCTACCTGCTAATCTGCAAAATTTCCATTGGGTTATGGAGTCCTTGTTGTGTTTTACTCACACTGGTATATACAATGAAAAACTAAAATTCCCCTCAAAAACTGTAGAAATGGTTGAGGAATTGTCCATTAACTGGACTTGACAATTCCTCACCCTCCAAAGTCTGTAGGACAAAGGTGTTATTTTCCAAAAACTTAGATACTAGGAAAGGGCCAAACCAGAGGTTGTCGAATTTGCCATGTTTCCATTTTTGCTCTTTCCTGGCATCCCACCTTAGAACCATGTCACCAATTGAGAAAGTGTTGTTTTTTATTTTCCTGTCAAATCTGTCTTTTATCTTCAATCTGTATGACTGTGCCCTTTCTTCCACTCTTTCTCTGTTCTGCTGCAACTCTATCATCTCATAAATCCTTCTCTGCATATCATTAGGTTCTTACTGACAATTCTGAAGAAAATTCATCACTGGAATGCCCAACTGAACAGGAAAAACTGCATCTGTACCATACACTAATTGGAAAGGAGAAGTTCCAATTGCTTGCTTAACTGTTATTCTATCAGCCCATAACGCATATTTCAGCATAGAATCCCATGATCTCTTATTATGCTTTAGCAATTTTTTGATACTCTGAATGATATTTTTATTTGAGGACTCAGCTAAACCATTACCTTGGGGATAGTAAGGATTTGAATGTTTCAACAAGATGCCATTCTTTTCACAAAATGCTTCCATTGCCTTAGAATTAAAAGCTTTTGCATTATCTGTCACTATTTTCTGAGGACACCCAAACCTATTGAGAATATTTTCTTCAATAAATTCCATAATCACCTTATCTGTGGCATTCATAGTAGGGATAGCTTCCACCCATTTGGTAAAGAAGTCTGTTGTAGTCAAAATCCACCTGTGTTGTCCTGAAGAAGATGGGCTTATCTCTCCTATAAAGTCGAGACCCCATTGCTGGAAAGGAGCACTTACTGCAATTGGTTTTAAAGGTAATGACAATAATTTTTGTTTGTTAGCAAACTTCTGACAAGGGATGCAAGCTCTTACCTGCTGATATACATATGCAAATAAAGAGGGCCAATAGTACCCAGCTCTTAAGATCTTGTATGTTGTTGCCTTCCAGTACTTGTGACCTCCACAAGCACCCTCATGAGATTTAGAAATCACTCCTTCAATTTCATGTTTATCTAAGCATCTAAGTAGAATACCCACTGGGCCCTTCCAGAATAACTGCTGTTCCACTAAACAGTACTTAGTAGTTCTTAGCTTCAAAGATCTAGCATCTTTTCTATCTAAATGCTCAGGACATTGCAAATACAATAGAAAATACACAATGTTTGCGTACCATGTGGATGCTGAATAATAGTCCATAATCTTCTCTTTCTCCAACTCTACTTGATTTTCTTCCTGAGCTAGCTCTTCTGCCATCACATGCAATCCTAAAGCTTGGCAGTTTTGATTCAGCCAGCAGCTTGGCTAAACCTTGTCCCTTGACTAGTTTGGTAGGTCTGACATCTACATCATACTCCATGATTTTAGCAATCCACCTGCCTCTTTTCCCTTCTCTATCAGGCTGTGTCAAAACATCTTTTATAGCAGCATTAGGCACATATTAAATAACTTTAGAATACAAAACATAGATTCTGAAAAATTTCAAATCTTTGACCAAAGAATAGGTCTGTTTTTCCAAGATGCTGTATTTTAATTCAGAATCTCTGAGAGTTTTGCTAAAGAATGCAATAGGTTGCTCAAGACCATCCTTATTCTTCTGCAACAGAACAGCTGCTAGTGTATCCTTAGATGCAAACGAGAATGTTAGAAATTCTCTGGTGAAATCTGGACTTACTAATATAGGGGCTTCAGTAAGAGCCATTTTGATTTTTTCAAATGCATTCTTTGCTTCAGTGGTCCATTTGACTTCTTGATCCTTTTTTAACATGGGTGTAATCTGCTTGATAGTCTCAACAAAGTTTGGTATAAACCAACGCAGAAAGTTGATTTTACCAATGAAAGATTGGACATCTTTTTTACTTCTTGGTAGACGTATCTTTAATATTGCTTTTACCCTTTCGGGGTCAATCCTTATACCATCAGCAGAAACTAAATGACCCAGTAATTTGCCTTCCTGTATAGTAGAATGTGACTTCTTTGGATTTAAGGACAAACCAAATTTTCTGCATTTTAAGAAAGTCCGTTTCAAATGTTTTAGATGTTCATCATCTGATTGTGAAAATACAGTAATATCATCTAAGTAAATTACCACAAACTTGTCCTTTTCCCCAACAAACGCTATATCCATAGCTCTTTGAAAAGTTGCTCCAGTGTTCATTAAACCAAAAGGTATCTTATCATGCATGAAAGTTCCCCATGGAGTGGTAAAAGTTGTTTTCTCCTTATCATCAGGATGCATAGAAATCTGATTGTATCCTGAGAAACCATCAACCATAGAAATCCTTTGTGCCCCAACAACCTTCTGCAATATTTGTTCAATTTTAGGCAAAGGATAATTATCCTTTAGTGATGATCTGTTCAAGTTTCTAAAGTCAACACACAGTCTGATTTCTTCGTTCTTTTTCCTAACAGGAACTAGATTAGCCACCCATGAAGAATACCTGAGAGGAACTATGATCTTGGCATCTAATAACTTCCTCACTTCTTTTTCAATAAGAGGAAACAAGGTTGGATTAATCCTCCTTAATTTTTGACGAAAAGGTTTAACATTCGGTTTTAAAGGGAATTTATGTTGTATAATTCCAGTATCATATGTTCTCAATTCTTCATAAGACCATGCAAAGACATCAACATGTTCCTTTAACAATTTTATGTACCTGTTTCTCTGTTCAGCTGTGAGTGCTTTCGAAATTTTCACCATTTTAGGATGTTCTGCAGTGCCAATGTTACATTCCACCACATTCTCTTCTTAAGACTGTACAACAGGTTTTAGAGGTGTATCATCTTTCGAAAATATTCTTTCTAAAGGTACCAAACCTTTTGGGATGAAATTACCCTTTAGTTCGATGATTTTGTGTCCAGCTATTTCATTTTCAGCAATCTCTTCCACCTCTCCATCCTCATCATCTTCCTCTTGATCAATCAAGGAATTAGAAAACTCATGTGTAAGCTCCAAATATCTTTCAATTTCAATGTCATCTTCAAACACTCTCCACTGCTTTACATTATCAGGTACAGATGGTCTGTACCTCACCTCAATGGGATACCTCAACTGTGTGGTTTTGGGAATTCTAAAATGTGTAGTAGCTAAGGCCAATGAATCTGTAGTCTGATTTTGATCTCTTGGAATATAGGTAATGTTAAAAGCCACAAAATAATTCTCAATCATGTTCCATACCTCATTTCGATAGACTTTCAGTAAATCCTGTTTCACTTGATAGTTGTTCTTCACCTACTGAACAACTAATTCAGAGTCGCCATATGCAGAAATCTGCTGAATGCCTAAATCCTTGGTAGCCTTCAATCCTAACAGCAAAGCTTCATATTCAGCAGTATTGTTTGTAGTAATGAATTCTAATTTATACATCAGTTTTACTGTTTCACCCCCAGGGGATATGAGAAGAACTCCTGCTCCAGCACCTTCCTTGCAAGATGATCCATCAAAGTATAATTGCCAAAGCTCATCTTCCTGTTCCTTGCTGCATTTAACTGGCTGTTCCTTTTCAACCTGTAATAGACCAACAATATTGTTATCATCACTAAAATGTAACATGCAAGTACCCAGATCCTTATCAACAGCATACAGAGGATGGTTGGTAGGGTTCTTGTCATTTGTTACAATATAGGCAAACTGGAGCTCTCTGTACAGCCTTCTATTTTCTCCTCCAAACACAGGAATAGTAGCATATGATAAATCCATTTGTAAAGTTCCACCAACTTTCTTTGCCCAGGACCTAGAGAGAAGTAACCCAAATTTAGGTGTAATATCAGCTACCACCACATCCATGATTACACTTTTCATTGGTAATTGAGCCAAACTGACAACCATGTCTTTAATCACACCTAAACACTTTACAGCTCATGAATCAAATGCATACAGATCATGATAGGGTTTGGTTATACTCAGACCTAAAGCCTCCATGACAGCCTTTGGCATTAAATTATGTAATGCTCCTGAATCTAAAAAACAATTATGTATCATTTGTTCATGGACTGTCAAAGTAATGTAAAATGGAGGTGAAGCACCTGCTTCATTCTTAGTTTTTTCAACCAAGGCTGATCCAATAAAAATCTTAGGATTTTCTTCTTGCAAATTCACTGTATCAGAAATAGGCTGATTGTTTGCTAAACTGATCATTTTAAGAACTAATTCTTTATATGAAGGATTTTTCATTAGTTCAGTTAAAGGCACAAGAATCTTTAATTTGCCTAATTCATTTTCGAGATTAAAATTTTGCACAGTTTTATTTACCTCTTCAACCTCCATGTTCTTCTTTTGTTTTTCTGGAATTTGTTTTTTCTCTGACACAGGATCAGATTGCTACTTAGCAGGTACAACTACCTTCTTCTTTGGGTTTTGTACTACTTATTTTGGGCCTGACCTCAAATTCACACTCTTCTTGGGTTCATTTTGACAAACATCAGCAGTTACAGTAGTCATTTTCAGACTTATATCATCTTCTGTTTCAAACATATCAACATCATAATATTCTGCATTTAAAAACTCTCCTTCGGTGACAAAACCTTCTGTCAACCTTTCTCCAAAATAGTTCATATCCCGATCTGTGTCTTCAAATAGCACTTCTTCATCAACAACATTGTTCTGAAGAGGTGGAGGTACCCTTTGATCCTCAGTCTCTCTCCTTTCTCGCTGAATATCATTATTTCTTCGTTCTCTAGGTATGAAACGAGGAGCAAATTGTCTTATGAATTGGTTCTGATTGTTAGGGTTTATTTCACCTTCTTGAATAGGATTGTTGGAATTTATTTCTAGTTCTAACTTGTTTAATTTTGTGGTCAAAATCTTCACCAACTTGGCCATCTCATCAATTTTCCCTTCTGCAGAATGAGATGCTGAACCTCCTGGAGCTACTTACTTCTTTCCTTTCCTGTCATACATCTGCTGAGCTGTTTCCTTCTTTAATCTATTGGAAGCCAATATGTTAGACTCCACCTCCAATGTTGCATCCTGCATGCTCAGTAAAGAAACAGGTCTTCTTTCTCTTAGTAGTAAGGAAAATTCATGATCGAAAGCATTTGCATATGTAAGTTTTGCAGATGTTTCTGAAGGTTTTATTTCTGCAGGAATTCTGCTGTACATTTTATTAAATCTCTTTGAAAAGTCTGCAATGGTTTCATTCTTCTTTCTCCTAAGGGCTCCAAACTTAGTTATATAATAAGTATGGTCTTTAGTGTTACCCCATTGTCTCATGAAGAGGTCCTGAAGCTCTTCTATGATGGTGATTGAATTAGCAGGTAGCTCCCTAAACCATTTTCTGACATCTCCATCAAGGATCTGCACCAACATCCTCATCCATACATCCTTAGCTTAAATATTTTGGTTATCAGCATAACTGAGAAAAGCTTCCCAGTGCTCTTCAGCTGTGGTTTCTCCCTGTCCATTAAACCTAGGCAGGTATTTTTGATAGTCACCTCTAGGCAGTGCATTCAAAGGGTGAGGCAAAACTAATGGTGCATATCTGGCTGTAACCATTCGGTCCATCATGTCTATAGGCTGATTTTGGGCTGCCATTTTAAGGCTGACTGACTTTGGTGATGGAGAGATTTGGCTGGAACTTGGCTGAAAAGGGGTTTTACCTACTTTCAAATGAAATAGAGGTATCTTACCAGGAGAGATTGTTTTAGCTTTTCTGAAAGATTGAGGATCAGTGAAAACTTGAAAGTCACTTACATGAATTATAGGCTTTAACCAAGGTGAAGTTTCTTCTTCTTTTCTCAAAACAGATAAAGGTGATGAACCATCCAACTGATAAGGGTCACATAGGGCTGGTAATGACTGAGACCTTCTAGTTTTCCTTGCTGTTCTCAATATCTGTTCTGGGTCTGAAACACCCAGCTGCAAAGGTGAAATAGGTCTGTTTCTAGTTCCAATTCCCCTAGTAGCCAATGTGACAAACTGGTGAAAAGTAGTCTTAGAGATATGCTGGTTTAAGTTCACCTCTTAAAACCAGTGAAATGATAAGTATCCCAGGGAAAAATTTGTTTTCAACTTCGTTCCCCGGCAATGGCGCCAAAGATGTTTATGCTAGAAATTGTTTCCAGACTACAAGAAAACAAGCCAACATAATCTCAAATATTTCAATAAAACAAAACTGGGTTTTTAGGGTTTTTTAAGGTTTCTGGTAGTGAAGTTTGGTGACCAGAGGGAATGCATTCATAGCCTAAATAAGAACTAAATCACAAGCATAGAAAAACTGAGATGCACAACATAATAACCATGTATCCAAGATAAAATATCACTGAAGTTCATTCACAAATGGTAAGCACTACAAGCATAAAACTTTAAACTAGCAATGGAATTACCAAGTAGCTAAACAAGCTATAAATGAAGCCAGAGAACAAACTGAAGGGTAAAATGGATCATATATTTCATAATCAGTTCTTCAAAGACACATAAGAGTTATTTACTTAGCTTATGAACAAGTCAGGAGACCTCCTCTAGCCAGCCAAAAAGTCGAACCCTTAGTCCTCTTCGTGACATCCCTTAATACTATCCTTCATAAATCAGTTAAAGACTAAACCCTAACTGCTTTTTCAGCCTACTCATCGAAATGGTTTTATCAAAATAATAATTACAAAAAAGAAATATTCTTCAAAACATAACAAATAACTGATTTTGTTAAAAAGCCTCATAGATCTTTAGCTGCCTCTGCTAACAAAGCTATCCCCTCTAAGGCTTGGGCCTTTCTCCTAGCCTTCAGTTGCTCTGCTTCCATCTCTTCCATCTTTCTAGTAAGGTCTTCATTTTGTTGCTGTAGCTATTTGATGGTCTATTTTAGCATTGTAAACTATGACTCTGTATTTCTTTTTCTTTTCAATGCCTCATTTGAGACTGCAATTAGCTCCTGATAGTGTCTATTCACCTCATCTAGATCTTCTCTTAGTCTTCTATTGGCCATGACCAAACCATCATTTGTCTCCTGCATATATTCTACCTGATGTTTATACTGCTTTATAGTTCTCTGTAAATTATCTTTCTCTGAGTCAAATGTTTTATTTCCTGTTGTACTTTGCATCTAATGGGGAAGCCATGGAATGTTAAGTCTCCTATAGATTTCTTCATCTTCTGGCAGCAACTCTGTAGGAGTCTCACGAAAACTTAGGTTTTCTTTAGTCTCAGTTTCACCAGGATCATATTCATCAACCATCAGCTTGTTTTCTGAGTGAGAAACCTCTATCTCACCTTCTTGTTGCTCCTTTAACATTTGGCCACGTATCTCTAAAAATACATCAAACAGCTTAGTCTCAGTGAGGGTAGATTCTTTTTCTGATTTCAATGGTTTTTTCCCTTTGCTGTCACCCTTTTCAACATCCAGTTTTTCATCAGAGGAGGAGTCATCAATCACAGTTACTCCTTCTTTATTCAATTTAGGGTTTAGTAATTTTTTCATACTCAGCCTGAGTTTGTTTCTGGGTCTAGTCTTTGGTCTCCACCCAGGAGTAAGTTCTCATACCATTTTTAAAGTTTAACCCTGATGGATGATAGAGGCAAATTCCATGACTTTTAGCTTCTTTTTCTTTGGTACTGCTACCCTATGTTCCTGACTGTGAAATCCCTTTGTAGTGCCAACCTTAGTTTCATCAATAACAAGAATCTTATCCTCCTCAAACAGGTATGTTTCATCTTCTGAAAAGATTGTAATTGGACTTTGTTTTTGGACTTTAGTGTCCTCTTCATCAACTGAAACCTTGTCTGTAAGTACAATCTTATCATCAACAAATGTCTTTGCTGGTGCATCATCCCGAATAGGCCAAGTCTCCTTATTAACAGACTGCAAATCTTTGTTTTCACTGTCATCTAGATGTTGTTTAGATTCACAATCTTCTTTTGTAAGCTCTGCAACTTCCTTTAATTGGATATTGTCTTCATTTTTAACCTTTGTTTTTTGTCTTAGTTTTTTTATCAAGGTCTGTCCTTTATCAGCTTACTTTCTATTAGACTGTCCTTCTTGACTATTCTAAAACCATGACCAAAAAAGGAAATATTCCCAAGTTTTCCCTTCTTTCTGCAAAACACTGTTGATAATGAGTTTAATTAGTCCATGGTGAAAAATGGACTATCTAGTATGATCTTGGTGTTCTTTGATTCTGCTAGACATCTTCTGTAGGCTCTTTAGCAAGAAGAAAGGCAGGTTCATCTTTGATTCACTACTAAGGTGTTGAATGAACCTGAAATGGTATTTGAAAACGAAGGCATACCTTCCTTCACATGTAATATAACTTTGTAAAACCTTGATAGGTTCTACCCATTCAGCTCTAAAGTTATGGATGGGCACACCCTTGCCCCAATCTGGAACAATACCAGGCAATAGATACCTTTGTGCATTAAAGGAAAATGGCACTTTCTTAAACCAAAGTTCTCCTTCATTTTTAACCCCTGTTGCCTCAGCTACCAAAGCTGTGGTCAATTTGAATTTCAAAGTATCAAAAGATACAATATCCTTGTCATAACACTGAGCAAACTTATGAGAGACTTCAGCATTGTATCCATCAAATTTCTTAAAAAATATCAACCATCCTGCAATTTCAAACAAGTCAGCACATCCTGGAAATTTATCTATCCAACGGAGATCAGTGGGGTCAGCCCTATTAGTTTTTCCACTCCTCTTCATCTTCTGTATGGTTTTCAGCACTTGTTAGTAATCTGACAGCCTATTTTTCTTCAAATTTGCACAGTCTTGACAGTCAATTTTCCTTCGAACTTTCATAGTCTGTTTATCTTCAAATTTACACAGTCTACCCTATCACCAGTACAGGAAATGCTTTGTGCCAAGTCTCAATAATTTGGCTTAATCACAGATTCAAAAATCTCCAACAGTTATGCTCTGAACTTTACTAACTCAAACGATGCATATTTAGATATTTTGATTAATATGTCATCATTGAAAGTCTATTGAGTGAGTAAATTCATGTCTTTCTTTATAATTTTGACCTAATAGGGATTTATCAGAAAAAACCCCCAATTTTAACAAACCCTGTCAAAGGTCATGTGAGTTACCTCATTCAAAGCTTGATACAGGCGCTGGAAGTCAATCCCTTGATAGGTTAGGTGTCGAATTGCACGTTCCAGTTGTCTTCAACCCTCCAGATCGCTTCTAACTGTCACCGCTGGGAAACCCTAATTCTTCCTTCAACTGTCAAATTTCTGATTTTTCAGCAATATGTCTTCACCACGACGTTCAATGCCTTCGTAATATTCAGCTTAGGAACCTATTCCTGAAAATTTTGCCTCATTTCACTCACTGTCATCATTTGCCATGAATCTGCATACAACTGCCACGATCTCCCTCACACGATGACCAAACCCCTGTTTGCATGATTAGCCTGGCAAGACATGTATCAAACATGCTAATTAATGTGATTAAGACCTTAGGAATGAACTCATCGAAAAAATCGGGGTGAAAAATGACCATTTGGGCACTCGCAACTTTCTTGTAGCGCGCCAGTGCATTAATTTCACTCTTGCGCTACAAGAAAGTTCAAACATATAATTTATGTCATTTGATCACTAATCCATCTTTAAGACTTAGTTTATATGATTACTATTTGATCTTAGTGTTATTGATGAAACCATTAATCAATATACATCTTATAGAACCCTTCAAAAATGAACTCCACGCAAATTTTTTATAAAAGCAAGCTTTACAAAATAGGAAAAAACCAAAAATGATGAAAAGCTAAAGGCATAAACTCAAAATTAACCTTTATACCAAAATTTCCTAAAAGCAAAAACATTAGCAAATTTCAAAAACACAAACAAAACATGAAGCTAAGGAAGACAAATTCATGACCTAACAACACCCTTAAGAGAATGTCGATGAATGTAGTGTTAAACCTTCACTTGGTGTCAAGGTGATGACACCCTTAAGAGAATGTATACACGTTGCAATGCTTCAAAATTTTAGCATGATCAGAAATAATTCCTTTGTGAGCATATATCCAACGTCACTTTCTTTATCTAGAGATTCATAAAGAATCAGATTGACAATTCCATCGCATTCTTCCTATTTTTATGTGTCTCATTGCGCTATATGTGTCCCATAGTGTACTGTTGGTCTATTTTTATAAAATATTCAATATAAATGTTCAAGCTTTTGCATCTGTTAACAAACAGTTTTTTTAGCATGGTACATGGTATGGATTTAGGTAATGGCCTAGATTATACATGGCTTTAGGGTGATACTAAATAGCCTAGGAGGCTTCCTGTCACAGATTTAACTAACAATTTAGATGATACTGTGTAATCCCACACGGACTAACGTTGTTTTACAATATGGACCCATGAATGTTAATATGGTTGGTAAACAGGTCTAAAACATTTTTAGTGTCCTATTAAAAGAGGTCAGCACATCAAATAAGCAGGGTTTAAGAGAACAAACAAGGACAATGTCACAAATGCTTTAACTTCCAAAAACAAATGCTGAAGCCATTTCAAATATCAACATATCATAGTATACAAAATGAGTAGAGCACTGTTAACCAACAAAGAGATCCCATACTATAAAAATTAGTTTAAACAAATTAGAAAATGTGTATGGAAGGTATACTGCACGAGATCAATCATATATTTCAATCACTGACATCTGATAATGATGAACCCTCAAATTGAAGTAATGGTAGACAACCCGGTTTTCATTAAAGGCCTTCAGACATAACAAAAGATGGTTCAAATTTCCTGCATTGTTTATAGTGCATTAATCCTTTAGGTATCTTTATCATTCTGAAAATATTGCTCAAACAACTCAGAATAAGCCACTAAATAGTACTTACTGCATGGATAGGCCCTTGCATTCCTTGGTGAGTAACTCGGTATAGTATCCATCCAGTGATTGTGTCAATGAGATATGCCACCAACCAAGCCTCCTCTGGCACAGTGGTTCCTATTGGACCAACAGCTCTTGGCACAACGATCACAACAAATAGTACGTTCTTTTTGACATATTTGTAAAGTACTTCCTGATCTGTTAGAACCTTTGTTTGTGTGTGAACCACCTATAACAAAAATGACTGTTAGATGAACCATGTATTTTGGGGCTTAGAAAGATGAAACACATGCAACCAGGGAAATGAAGACATTGTCAAAATGATTTTTAATCACTGAAGCCTTACATGTAATCTAAGTTATTTCCAACCTTACAAAAAAATATGTTGCAATATATTTAATACATAAATTTAAGTATAGAGGGTGTTTTCTATATAATGTGTATCATCAAGATTCAAGGTATGATAAACAACATAAATATCTCGAACTTTCAATGTGGAGCTTTCAAGTGGAGGTTCATGTGAAGCCTATCTTGCATTTTTTTTATTTGACCTTGCACTCTATTTGATAATATTAATGCAATATATATGCTTATACCTTACCTTAAGCTGCATTTTTTTAATTTGACCTTGCACTATATTTGATAATATTAGTGCAATTTATATGCTTCTACCTCACCTTAAACTCCAATGATGTTTAGGTTAAGTTTTGATATGTCCATATTATTAAAGGTATTATTTATTCTTTGTAGAAGTTTAAATGTTAGTTCAGAAACCATTATTGAAATTTAAAGCTTACAGGAATATAGTCACTATCATACATGAATTTTTCCAAAAAATTGAATGCTTAATGTTGTCTTCGAAAAATCCAGGCATGACAAATTCGACAAAATCTCACGATTTTAGTAAGCTTTTTCTACCATAATATTGAAATGAGGTTTATCCTTGGATTGGTTTGCATGAGACAAGTAACTTTTTCTTTAATGTTTTGAAATTATCCTTAAAGGACAAAGCAACAATGTGAAAGGATATATTGTAAGGAATAAAATTAGGTTTACTCTATGAAACATCCTTCCTAACGCTAACCTAATGTTCAAATAAAGTCAATAGGATATCCATCATAGTTTCCTATACTCATATAATTTGGAATACCTTGATATGGCTCCTTTGAACATCGCCATGACTACTTTATCAGCCGGTTCAATGATTATAGTTACAATACTAATGAATACATTTTTTTTACAAAGGAAAATGGTTTCCTATTGATGTACAAGGAATGATGTCGAATATTATGCAAATCGTAATTGAACCTATTGTAGTGGGTTGCTTCTGAATTAGTTCACACTATAAATTTGTTCCTTGTTTAACAGTCTCTCCTGACAATATCGATATTTTTAATTGATCTGTGCATGGGTCTCCACTGGCAATAAATATCAATACAATTTGTTCTACTTTTTACCTTTCCGTAGTTGTACCTGTTGTGGGATTTCATGCATTAGCTTTTATTTTTGTTTTTAATATTTGTTTTACTTTTATTATGGTCAAAACCATCATTGTAGCTAACACAAGAAGTATTGTAACATTTAGGCCACATATTTACTATGTTGACAATTTACAAAATACCTACAATCAAAGTCGTTTCAAATTTATGCATACTGATATATGCAACATTGTTGGATTAGAGAAAAAATATTAGGTATGTGGTATTACCTGATTAGAATGAGCTTGCATGGATTTTCTTATGCATACTGATATATGAAACAAAGAAGAGATATGATGTTCTTAGGTTATGATTCACTAAGGGGAATATCCACATCACTGCTTGAAGGATATTTTAGATGCTTGGGGTAACAATGGGGTAGCAATAGTAAGAGTTTTGGTCAAGTAATGAGCTTGACTTAGAAACCAAATCCCAATAGATAGTTCCTTAACCCTTTTCAACTCATAGCTTGACTCAAAGTGGTGTTTGTGATGGACACCCTTGGATGAGAGCAGAATAGATCGAATGCAACTAGTTGTAGTGGACAAACTTTATATTATTAAGATAAGAACTCTTATATGCTACTAGGTTATATTATGTTAATTCCTCGAATTCGATTTGATTCTTGTGTGTCCATGAAGATGAGTATATTATGGTTTTATTGAAACCACGGTTTGATATGAAATTGTGGATTTAGTTTATGGTGCATATATTTTATGGGAGTTTGCTTATGCAAAAGTAAATCCTTTTATGTGAAATTTATTTCTGAGATTAATTTCAAATCAGGAAATTATTGTGTTTTAATTATACAAATCTAAATATGATTGATGAATGGAATATAGGTGCTTGTTCAAATTTATGTTGTGTATGGTGTGTGTGGTTCATGTTGTAATCTCATAGATCACAGAGGGTTACCAATAATACACATTGAATCATACAGACATAACAGACACAAGAGTCAAGAACATAGATATGGAATAACAAATTATATTATAGCATGAGGGTCCATACATACACAGAACTGAACAAAGTTCTCATCTGGCTCAACAACCTAATATATATGATTTACAAACATTTACATATAACTACCTGTCGGTTCGGTCAACCGAAACGACCTTACGCGACCGACCTAATCTCTAATTAGTCGGCTATTTGACTAGTCGGCTCACTGACTAGCTCCTCCAACATCTCCCCCAGGAACAAAATCTTTCTTCATCCCGAAGAAACAGGGGAGGTACTTCAACGACGTGCTGTATTAGGTAGTTGTTTCTGGTATCGTTGTCTTCATGGGCTGTGTAGTCGGATGGTTGGTCATTTCTGCACGCATATTTCCACAATTTCTTCTATTGTAATGGCCAGTTGATGTTGAAATTTTGCCCAGCTCTGTAATACTTTCTGGATGTCGATGGTCAATGTTGTGATGCTTGATAATGTCGACATCTTCTCCTAGATGGAAAGGTCTACCATGCTTTCCCTGTCGAGTCCCATGGATTGATCTTTTTCTTCTGCTGTTTCCAATAGTCTTTTCATCTGCGAGCAGATGGTATCCAATTTATTCAGGCTTGGGAGTGCTTGATGTACCCATTGGTGTGTTTGTTTTTCTAGTTTCTGTAGTTTAGCTATCTCCAATACAATTTGATCTTGTATCTGGTTTCTCAGTGCTTCTTCGGTGCCTTTTCTTCTTTCCAGCGCTTGAATTTGTTCTCGAGTTTGTCAGGTTTGCTGAAATACTTGCCCATAATAAGTGGGCCAATCATGGAGTACTTCTTCTGTGATGACAGATTCTTCCATGTGGTCTTGTAGTACTTTGTGAGCCTTCGAGAATGTTGTGTATTATTGCCTTAACAATATGGATGTCTCCTCTTTTTGGTCTTATTTTGTATTGAGCAAATGTGATTGTAGGGTCGATGCCATGCTTTCAAATAGATGATATGCCTTTTCAAGCGGTTTGTCGATGTCGGCCTCTAGAGGTCCTGGTATTACTTTTTGAACTAATTTTCTGCATTTTGATACGAACTCGACTTTTTCATTCTTACTGCTGTTGAGTTGCTGTCGCCTGATCTGGCTTCTTATTTCTACCTCAGTGGCTAGAGTTTCTAAGGGTTATCCCAACTCTCCGTCTCTTAGTTTTGTTGCGTTGACTACATTAGTCGATCTAAGTTGGCTAATGTGGACCATTGTCGACTATGATTCTTTGTGATGTTCCTTCTTCTTTTTGTCTCTTTTTCTCTTGTGTTTATGCTATTTTGCCTGCTGTTGTGCCTGTGCATATGCAAGTGGTGGATTTTCTTGTGGTTGGTTTTTTGCTCGCTGATCTTCAGTAGTCGGTGGAATTTTTGGTTGACTTTCTTGGTTGGAACCTGTAGCTTGGTGTGTTTCGAGGGGTTTTGACACAGATGGTTTAGGGTTTGGTAACAGTTCTGGATTGGGAAGTGGTGGTGGAGATGGTGAATGGTCGGGTGTAATTGGTGTAGTGGGGATATGGTCAGTCGATGTTGGGTCCTCGACTTCTGGTGGTGAATCATCTGGGTCGTCAGAGAATAGGTTGTCGATCACCTGGTTGATATCTTCCAGGTTATCTTCCTCCACATCTCTTGCTGATTCATTGGCTAATGGAGGGTGTGGGATGTCGAAAGGGATAATGGATGAGGTGTGACTTGCGACAATTTGAGATGTCTTTTCGGGGTTCCTCAAGAATGTCGACTTGATAATTCCCACAGATCTTGGTTTATGGGGTATTTGGCTAATTTGTTGAGAGAGGATCTGCCTTGATGCACTAGCTTCAATCAGTGGACATTTGGTGGTAATCTTCTGAACATAGGTGAGTATTTCAGGTAATTTTTCAATGTATGCCTGGAAATCACCGTCCTGGTTGAACCATTCTTTCAATGTCTCCAGCATAGCATTCTTACAAATGTTGACTGGGCTTATGGTGGGTATCTGTGGTTTGTCTTCCTGTGTAATCTGGGTTGGAGATGGGGGTGGAGGTGTAAAAACTAAATCAACAATGTTTTCATCCGTTGAAGTTTTTGTAATTTTTACCTTTTTTGGTCGTCGTTGCTTTGCTCCGGCTTTGACGAATCGTCTGAATTGTGTTTCGATCGAAACTTTGTTTGCTGTTGCATCTTCTATGATGTCAACATTAGTCGCCAACAGTTCTTCTTCATCTTCTGACTCTGAAAGGATAATCTTGAGCTTCCCTTTCCCCTTTTCCTGAAGTGCCTTCCTCTTCCTCGAGGTTGCTACTTCCTTTGCTATTTTCCTTAAGTTTTCTTTTGTCATAGCGTACTCCGGATCATCTGATTCGATGTCTTCTTCTAGGTCTTCTTCTCTCCCTTGTTGGTTGGTTGGATTGATATTTTTCTCAGCTGGTTTAGTTACATGCTGCTCAATTGGTATACTTCCCCTTTGGGTCGGTGGTGGTATGATTGTTATTTGTAGTCTGTTGGTGTCCTCTGCCGATATATCGTCCGACATGAAGGCACCGATATGTAATCGGAGTTCGTAGTCCTCCTCTTTTTGTTGGTCTATCAATGGTTCTTCAATTATTGGATTTATTTCTTTGGCTTTTGCTGGTATTGATAACTTTGTACCGGATTGTCGAGTTAGCTCATAGAAGATCTCTTCGACTGTTGGGTAATAATTGAGAGGTCTTGCTGTTTCTTTTTCTCCCTACATGTACCAGATTGTTGTGTGGTCTAGCTCGAGTTGAATATGAGCTATTTTCGATAGAATTCATCGGATGTTCTGAGGCACCCTCCATCTGGTCATCTGGATTTTCAGGTTTTGGAACCAGTTTTCCAGCATTACTTTACCATTTGCCAATTCTTTCAGTGTTCCATTATGTGAAAATGGCTTGAACCTCCACATGTGGTACTTGTGTGGTTCCTGGAACTGCTTATCCTTGACGAGACACAAGTGGTACATTGCTATCCATAGAATCAGATATGGGAACCTTATAATCCCTACCGACTCCTGGTATTTCTCACAGATACTTTTGAGCATGTCGGCAACATGCTGAGCCCAATGGTAGATTTTTCCTGTAGTTGCTATTATGTTGAATGCTTCTAGCATGTCCAGCTTTAGATCACTCCCTCGACCTGTAGGAGTGAGCCCTGTTGCTATGATTTTGGCCACGATTTGCGGTGTCTAGGCTTGTATCTGACTGATCATTAGCCCTTTTGAGTTCTTTCCTTTTGGTGTTATAGTTATTCGTTCTACCAGTCCTTATTTTATACCAATAGGGACAGGGTCTCCTTGATTTGATAGACCGGTAGGTTTGTATATTACTTCTCCAGAAATTTCTACTATTCGGTCAAAGTAAAATTTACCATTGTGATACCAACTAACGATAAATTTTACTGCTATTTCTTTCATTCCTCCAAAGCTTTCCATGAACGATGTGTTCATGTAGCTCATGATGGTGCTGTAGCTAATTTTCTCTACTTCTGGTGTTATTTTCTTGTCCTAGCACGCCCATTCTTTGATTTTTGCCCAGGTTTTGTTCCACGAGGTTTCCTGTACCTTGGCATTCTTGATATTTCTTAACCTTCTCAGCAATGGGGATTCAACGGATTGCAGTTCTTTTGTTTTTGCAGCTGCAGCTCTGGTTTGCTTCGGGGCCATCTCATCGGTCTCTTGGTTGACTTTTCTTACAGGTTCTCGGCTCTCAAATTTTTGACTGCTGAATTGTTCTATCTCTTCAAAATACAATAAGTGATCTTTTTCTGGCCCGATATTTATAGGTGGAGTGGGTGACGTTTTTGTCGATGGATGTATTAATGGTGGAAGTGATGGTCCAACACGGTCTCTGGAGTTTGAGTTAATTGCGATTTGATTTTGGCGCTGCTTCTGTCCATAGTCATGAAGGCGTGATTTGACCTTCGGGGTCGTCGGTCAATGGCGATCATGCGAGTGGTCGATGGGTTTGGTGTCGGTTGTCGGAGTGCTATTTATTATATCTTTCAAAGTTTCCTGTTATCCTGGGTTATGGGTGTTGGTTTGTTGTTTTTAGGATTTTTAGATTTTTATAGTTTTGTTTTGGCAGTTATGGTCATTATATGTATGTCTCTTCTCTTTTTTTTTTGAACTTATTTTAATTTTTGTACCATTTTAGTCGGGCACCATTAATAATTTTCCAAAATATTACGCCTTGTAATGTCCTTAGTCGGACTGATCCGTTGGCATGAATCTCTTTGACAACGAAAGGTCCCATCCATTCCATGTGTAACTTTTTGGGTTTTTCTTTTACTCGACTGTTGTACAGTAAGGCGAGGTCTCCTATTGACATATTTTTGTTTTTGATATTGTGATCATTCCAAGCCTTCTACTGCTGTTTTTGGATTTCTTGATGTTGTAAAGTGAGTAGTTGGTGTTCTTCTAGCTTGCTTAATTGCATCAGTCGGTCCTTGCTACCTTTTTTAACATTGACATGTAAAATATCTGCTATGATAGGTGTTTGTTGTCGAAAATAACTGCTTCTTGGCCATAGACTAGTCAGAACGGTGTTTGGTCAGTCAAACGCTTGTATGTTGTTCTGTAAGCCCATAGTACTGCAGGTATCTTTTCATCCCAATCATATTTGTTGGTGTTCCAAATTTTTGTTAAGCCCTTTGTTAATGTTTTGTTAAATGCCTCTATTGCTCCATTCGACTGAGGGTGATAAGTTGTACTACGTCGGTGGTTAATTTTGAACTGGTCTGTTAGTGCTTTGATGGTTTTGTTAATAAAGTGTGAACCTTGGTCACTAATTAGGATTATTGGGCATCCAAATCTGGTAATTATATTTTTGTAGATAAATTTAGCAGCTATCTCATTGGAACATGTGTCGACATGTTCTACTTCTTCCCACTTGGTTACATATTCTAGTGCGGTTATTATGTATCTTGCACCTGTTCTTTTTACTGGTATTGGGAATGGTCCTATGAAGTCGATGGCCCAAATTTCAAATGTCAAACTTGGGTTTAGGGATATTAAGGGCATTTCTGTACTAGGTAGGGGTCGACCCAGTCGTTGACATCTGTTGCATTGGCTAACAAACTTTTTACAATCCTTGTATAGTGTCGACCACCATAGCCCTGATTGTTGGATTTTCTTGGAAGTTGTATCTGCTTGAAAATGTCCTCTCTCTGGTCCATAGTGTGCTTCGTACATGATATTATCTCTTTTTTGTTCTGATACGCATCGTCTGAGGATGTCATATAGGCCCATTTTATATAAAAATCCATTTATGAGGCTATATGGTGCAGCTTTCATAGCTAAGATTTGTTTATTTTTTGTGCTCATGCCCTCTGGTGCTTGACCATTTTCTAAGAATTGAGCTATTTCCTCTAATTCTGCTGGGACTTCTTCTATTCAAAATAAGTGTGCATCGGTAGGTCATCTTCGATTCCTATCGGTTCCTCTCCCGTGTCGATTCACGACAAGTGGTCGGGTTTGACATTTAATTTTCCTGGTCTAATAACGACTTCAAATTCAAATTCTTGGAATAGTAGTAGCCATAGACAAATTATCCCATGGTGTAAGGGTTTGTTTACAAGGTATTTCAATGCTCAGTGGTCGGTATAGAAGATGAAAGGATTGGCTAGTAGGTAATGTCGATACTTCTGTAGTGCAAAAACCATTCCTAATGCTTCTCTCTCTGTTGTTGAATAGTTTCTTTCTGCCTTATTTAGTTTTCGTCCCCTGGTTGTGTTAAGATCGCTCCTATTGCTAGGCCTGATGTGTCGATATGTATGTGAAATTTGATCGACCAATTCGAGAACGTTAGGATGGGTGCCTCGAATAGCTTCCTTTTTAGTGTTTCAAATGATATATTACATTCATCTGTCCAGTCGAACTCCTAATCTTCTCTTAATAGTTCTTCCAATGGATAGGTCATATCTGAGTAGTATCTCATAAATTTCCTGTAATATCCTGTATGACCAAGTAGTACCCTGACTTGTTTTGGGTTCACTAGTGGTTTTAAGTAGAGTATAATATTTATTTTTGCAAAGTCGACCTTGATGCCTTCTTTGCATACAATGTGTCCTAATAGTATCCCTATAGGAGTTAGGAATATGCATTTCCTTATGTTCAGAGATAACTGGATTTGTCGGCATCGTTCCAACATGAGCCTTAGCCATTTGTAGTGATATTTCAACATAGAGTATATCATCAAATCATTGAAATATACAACCATTGTTTTGTAGATATATTCTTGAAATGTTTTGACCACAATTCTCGAAAATACTGCAGGTGCATTTTTTAGACCAAAAGGCATAACTCTGTAGGCAAATGAGTTGAATTCACATATGAATGTTGTCTTTTTCTGGTCTTCTTTGGCTATTGGTACTTGGTTGTAACCTGAGAATCCATCTATAAATGAGTATCATTCATGTCCTGCAACTTCATTTAGGATTTCATCTTCGTAGGGTGTTGGGAATGGGTTTGTTAAGGTGACTTTGTTTAATTCTCTGAAGTGGACACATATCCTTAGCTTTGTTGGGTCATGTTTCTTTGGTTGTACAACCATTGGACTTGCCCATTCTGATTGGTCAATAGGGTAGATAATTCCTATTGCAAGCATATTATTAATCTCTTTCTTGACTATCTCTTTGTATTTATGAGCTAATTTGTATGGCCTCTTCTTTACAGGTCGGGCATCATGTTTAATGTCGATCTTCATTTCACCCTTTTCATGGACTAGACCTTTGAGATATTTGTAGTCTCTAGAGAATACATCTTGGAATTCTTTTAGTAAGTTTACTATTTCGGTTGTTTGTTCTTCACTCCAGTAATCACCAATTTTTGCCATTTTTGGTCGATCATCATTTAATATGTCAAATTCTTTAGTTTTAAGTTTGGCATCTAACCATTTTGGTGCTTTAGCTTCATTGATTGGTCGGCTCTCTTCTTTGAATTGTGAGAATGTAGCAGGAAAGTATACTGCAGTCATTCGGTCGGTATCTTCTTTGTCAGCTGTCTCGATTTTAAGTACTGTGCGAATTGGTTTTGTTGTTTCTGAATGGTATGATTTCCATCGAAAGATTTTCCCTTTCGGATTTTCATTTTCCATTTGGAGTCTTGTTGACTGTGGTATTGTGTTGGTTTGTATGTTATTACATGTTATTGTCGGTCGATCATAATTTTGTATTAGGGTGTTGTTCCCCATTGGTTCTATAAATTCTTTGATTTGTTTTGCAGTTTTGACTAACTTTTCATTTTGTGGTATAAAGCTGAAGCCTTTGATGAAGTTCTCTCTAAGTTCGTGCCGTTGAAATGTTTCACCCCATGCTTCTTCCATTTTGTACCATTTGTTTGGTAATTCAGATAACGTCGATGGAAACAAGTGTGGCCATGTACGTTCGTCTTTATATCCAAGTCTTTTCCACTCTCTTTCGCATGTTCTTATGTGTTCCTCTGGGTCCTGCCCATGGATGAACATAGGAATTTGTGCTTGTTCGGTTAGCCTCTTTCCTTCAAATCTTTCTACAAAGTAAGTCGAAGCTGTTATCCATGTTTGCAATCTTGATTGATGGGTATCTCACCATCTAGCAGCTGGTCCTATGAAGGTTTCTAATAATCTTTGTAGTCGGCCATGTTCACCAATGTTTTTAGATACTTGTTCTATATGCATAACTGGTGATTCTCTTTCTTTGTATCTTGGGATTTGTCTAATACTTACATTTGTTGGTTTTAAGGTAGGGTATTCCCTGCTTTTCTTTTTGAATATTTTTGGGATGATGGAAACTAAGAAACATTGTTGGATTGTTTTCTTCTGCACTATCTAAATGGTCCAACAACCTCTTGCTTGTGTCTCATAGTTTTTGACTTCCCAATCATATAATTTTGTGTCTGAGTTGTATCCTACTGAATCTTGATTTCCTAAGTGAAGCTCACCATAGAAATTGGGTTCTGTGTAGTCTTCATTATTTTGTATTTGATATAGTTGTCAGATGTTGACTTCTTCATCAATAGGTTCTATCCAAGGTTCTCCTCGGGATGGGTGGATAGGTACTATGACTTTCTGTCCATTCCCTTTTAGTTTTATCCTTTATTTATCTAAAGATATTGATGCTTTCATTTTTCTTCCCCTTGGTCGACCTACTAAAGTTGGGAAGGAACTGGATCCTTCCTTAGGGTCAATAATTTCAAAGTCGACTTTGGTCGATATTCCTTTTATGGTCATATCGACACTTCTCCAAAATCCGATAGGTTCAATCAGACCTTGGTCAGCTAATTTGAGGTATATTCCTGACTCATATAGTTGAGGTCTACCCAACTGTTCCCGAGTGTCATGAGTCATAATATTTACTTGTGAGCTGAAGTCGAGTATAACTTGTCGAACATGGTATCCTTCGATTTCTAGGTAGACAAGTGGGTCGGCATCACTTTTGTCCTTTTGGTTTAGACTGCATATGTTTTTTGTTTGTTTTTCTATATGATTATTATGCTTCATATTATACAATAATTCAATGAATTGAGATACCGCTTTATCATCTTGTACTAAACGTATTAATTCTTTAACTGTGCTTTGTCGACTATCATCAGCTTCTTCTTGTTTAGCAAATTATTTAAATATATTCATTGCATCATTATACATTTGTTTTTGTTTAGCTGGGTTAGGATAATCATTATTTTATTTTATTTTGCTTATGCGTGGATTATCAATCCCAATTTTTGTCCGTTGTCGAGTTACTATATGCAGGTTCTTCGTATTGATTACATCGTGTTTTGAATGCACGACAAGACATTAACATTTTTCTTTTTATTGATTTTATCAAGCATAGTAGGACAATCCTCTAATGAGTGATCGCCGACTCCACAGCTAGTACAAAATTTTAAATCGGTTTTGTCCTTGTATGGGCAATCTACATATCGATGACCTTCTTTATAACATGTAAAACACTGGATGGGCCAATGTGGTCGATTGTCGTGATTCCCAGAGAATCGACCTCGACCTCCATATCCTCCAAGACAGTTGTGGAACCAACGCTCATATTGACAACCTTCATATCTTTGATTATTTGTTTTTTTTTATCATTGCTTCGCTGGTTGTTATCGTTGTTCTGCATGACTATGTTTGTTTGGTATGTTAGTTTTTCAACGTTAAGCTAGCATTATGTTAGGATCTTTACTAAGAGAACAACAAGTACAACAATCAAACACAAGAGACAATGAACATAGTGTTTTTTATCGGGGAAACCATAAATGGAGAAAACCCCACAACTTCCTCAGAGATAGAATCAGCACAAGATGTAAAACCCCAAAACAGTAAGATGCACTCTCGACAGCAGTAATCTTCTTCTTTTCTAGCCCCAGTGTCTTCTCCTTCCTCAACTATGCACTATACTTGAGTGTGTGAGTGATGTGTACTAAATAGAGACCCCAGCTCTCTATTTATACTAATCCCGACATGACTAAAACCCTACTAGGGCTGACCTCTACTAGGAGAGTCTAATAACCTTAGTGCCCCGGAACTGCGGGGACTTTAACCCTTAGACAATCGGAGGGTTACCCACTATGACTTGACATGACTTGTTTACATTATTGATTCTCCCGATCGGAACATCGGGGCATGACAACATGACTCAATTACATAATAGATACATCCTGGAATAAACATCGGGATATAATACATAAGATACATAGATGAATACATTCCGAAGTTACAAATACATCAACACTCCCTCTTAACTAGGAAGGTATTCTTTCGACACAATTTTTAGCACTGGTCTTCTTCTTTGTATCAACTGGATCATCTCGTCATCTGCATCTCAAGTCTTCTGAGTCTTCAAGTCATCTTCATTCTTCGAATCTGGATCATCTCTTGATCTGGATCATCGTGGGACATCATCACTGGATCTGGATCATCTCTCGATCTGGACCAACATGGGACATCATCACTGGATCTGGATCATCTCTCGATCTGGATCAACATCACTGGATCTAGATCATCACTGGATCTGGATCATCATCACTGGACTAGATTTGGATCATCACTGCTGGATCTAGATCATCACTTGATCTGGATCTCTCGGAGTCATCATAACTGGATCTGGATCTCATCTGGTCATCATCATGTGTGCTATCTCATCATAGGAAGTTCTACAGAGCTAGCCTTCTTTCATGCTGGTTGTAGGCCTAGCCATCAAGTAGGTCTTCGCCCAGTACTTACATCTGACCTACTCGTCAGAAAGGCATGCCCAACACTCACATATGATCATGTAGAGACCTACAATCACATAAAAAAGGCCCAACACTCACATTCACCAGCATGATAGGACATCACATCACTAACATCTGTGAAAAGGCTTCAACACTTATATCTGACCTGGAAGGAAACAAGTCCTCCACCCTCGCCAGAAAGGCTTGCACTCACATCTGACCTGGAAGGAACTGAATCCTCTCACCATGATAGAATGGCCCCTAGTCCCAAATTGAGCTACCTGGTAATGGACCAGGTACCTCCATTCTCTCGGAGAATGGCAGTTTCCCTTATATATGACCTGGTAGGAAACAAGTCCTACACTCTCGCCAGAATGGCCTGCACTCACATCTGACATGGAAGGAACTGAATCCTCTCACCATGACATAATCGCCCCCAGTCCCAGACTGAGCTACCTGGTAATGGACCAGGTGCCTTCACTCTCCCAGAGAGTGGCAGTTGCCCTTACATCTGTCCTACTCGACAGAATGGACAGCACTCATATCTAACATGGAAGGAACTGAATCCTCTCACCATGATAGAATGGATCAGCCCTTACATCTAACCTGCTCGTTAGAATAGCTATGGATCTTAACACTCATATCTAACATGGAAGGAACTGAATCCTCTCACCATGATAGAATGGCTCAGCTCTTACATTTGACCTGCTCGTCAGAATGGCTTTAGATCTTAGCACTCATATCTAACATGGAAGGAACTGAATCCTCTCACCATGACAGAATGGCTCAGCCCTTACATTTGACCTGCTCGTCAGAATGGCTTTGGATCTTAGCACTCATATTTGACATGGAAGGAACTGAATCCTCTCACCATGACAGAATGGCTCAGCCCTTACATCTGACCTGCTCATCAGAATGGCTTTGGGACTCATCACTTTCCCTTGGAGGAAACCTCAATCTGGAGAACACCAAGCTTCTCCCTGAAGTACTCGAACTTCACTCTAGCCAATGGCTTCATTAACACATTAGCTATCTGTTCCTCCGTCGCAACATACTGGAGCTTCACTGCTCCTCTCTGCACCATATCCATGATATAGTGATACTTGATCTCGATGTGCTTCGACTTATCATGGAACACTGGATTCTCTGACAACTTCACGCAACTCTGGTTGTCACAATGTATACAAGTAGCATCCATCTGGAGATCAAATAAATCACACAGTAGCTTTCGAAGCCATACTGCCTCACAACTAGCTGAACAAGCTACGCCATACTCTGCTTCAGCTGTACTTAGTTCCACACAGGATTGCTTCCTGCTAAACCAAGAGATCACACCTGATCCCATATTGAAGCAACACCCTAAAGTGCTCTTCCTATCGATGGCACTGCCTGCCCAATCTGAATCAACATAATCCTCCAGGTTAATATTCTGATTCGCATCATACTTGAGCCCATAATCAACTGTACCCCTCAGGTACCTTAGAATATGCTTTGCAGCAATCAAGTGAACATTTCTCGGATCTGTCAAGAACTAGCTCAAGGTGTTCACAGCAAAGCAAATGTCTGGTCTTGTGTTCATTAGGTACATCAATGATCCAATCATCTGACGATACATCATAGCATCAACCGACTTTGATGAAGCATCACTCAATAGCTTCAGGTTTGATGCCATAGGTGTGGCCATAGTCTTGTAGTCCATCATCCCAAACCTCTTCAGGATCTCTACTGCATACTTCCCTTGTCCAAGGAATATTCCATCTGTACTTTGCCACACCTCCAGACCTAGAAAGTAATGCATCATACCCAAGTCCTTCATCTCGAACTCGGCAGCAAGCTTTCTCTTCATATAAGTAATCAACCCATCCATACCTGTCACAAACATATCATCTACATATAGTAGAAGCATCACCGGGTTGCCATCTTCAACCTTGTAGTAAAGGTTGGAATCTGCTTTACTCTTGGTAAAGCCCAAACTGGATAGAAAGCTATCAATTCTGTCGTACCATGTCCTAGGTGCCTTTTTCAAACCATACAGGGCTTTCTTCAATCTGCATACATGAGACTCCCTGTCATGTGTCTCAAAGCCGAGTGGCTATTCTACATACACTTCCTCTTCCACTACACCATTTAAGAAAGCAGTCTTGACATCCATCTGGTGTATCTTCCATTTCATCACTGCAGCCAGAGCAAGTACTGATCTGATGGAAGTGTATCTGGCTACAGGTGCAAAGGTTTCTTCATAGTCTATTCCCTCTTTCTGAGAGAAACGCCGAGTTACAAATCTTGCCTTATATTTTTCAATGCTACCGTCTGCAACATGTTTGATCTTGTAGATCCATTTGGTAGTTACAAATGACTTCCCGTCTGGTCTTGGGACAACATCATTCTTCATGATCGATTGGTACTCTTCGATCATAGCATCCTTCCATTCTTTCCGTTCTGCCGCTTCTTCATAACTGGAAGGTTCTTTATCAATGAAATCACGTAGTAAAGCTACATACTCGGAACATGATCTGATCCTCTTTCTTTCTCTGTGATTCTCTTCTGGAGCCCCATATCTTTCCGCACCTTGGATAAGTTCTCGTACCCAAGCAGGTTTCCTCTTATGAGGATTCTTCTCCAAAGGTGGATCTACAGGTCTTTGTGGTTCTTCAAATTCTCGATCTTCTTCTCGAGTTTATTCATTCATGGTTGTATCATGAATTCTAGGTGCTTCTGCTTCTTCAGGTTCTTCAGCAGGTCTCTTTCTGGATTTGTTGTAAGCCATGTCTTCATCAAATGTCACATCCCTGCTGATGTCAATCTTCTTGTATCCTGGGAAATATATTCTGTAAGCCTTCGAGCTTTCAAAGTATCCCACAAATATACCCTTCTTTCCTGAAGGATCTAATTTAGTCCTCTTCTCTTTTGGAATGTGGATGTACACAGGACAACCGAATATTCTGAGATGGCTGACTTCTGGTTTCTTGCTGGAGAAGACTTATTCAGGAGTCTTGTTCTCGAGTACTCTATGTGGAGTACGGTTCTATACATACACGGCTATTCTAGCAACTTTCACCCAAAGATGCATAGGAAGGTCTTGATCATGAAGCATTACTTTTGTAGCTTCCATGATAGTTCTATTCTTCCGTTTCACAATCCCATTCTATTGTGGATTATAAGGAGTGGACAACTCCCTCTTAATCCCCGATTCTTTGCATAGCTCTTTGAATTCATTTGAAGTGAATTCTCTACCATTATCTGATCAAATGGTCTTGATCTTCTTTTCAGTATGGTTCTCGATCAAGGATTTGAATTCCTTGAACTTACTAAATACTTCGTCTTTGTTCTTCATGAAGTAAACCCATGTCTTCCTAGAAAATTCATCAATAAAAGAAACATAATATGCATACCCTCTTAGAGAGTTTGATGACATAGGACTGCATACATCGGAGTGGATGATTTCCAAGATTCGTTTTGCTTTGCTTTCACTGCTTGGAAATGTCTTCTTTGTATTCTTTCCTTTCGCACATCCTTTGCAGACCCCATCATGTTTTGCTTGGATTTCTGGAAGACCTTCGATAGCTTTGCTTGAAATAGGTAGTGCTTTGTAATGCACATGTGCAAGCCTTCTATGCCAAAGTTCACTTGGTTCTACTGTTTCATGGACCAAGGCTTGTTCTGGATGGCCCTTTAATTTGTACAATCCTCCTTCTTGTTCTCCAATCACTACCGCATCATCGATAGTCTTTCCTTTTGGCCACATGATGACTTGACCATCTATGAATGCAACCCGCATTCCTTTTGCATCTAATGCTGATATGGAGAGAAGGTTCTTCTTGAGCACTGTCATAAACAATACTTCTTTCATTGTTAGAGATTTTCCAGAGTCTAATTTATAGGAAGATTCCCCACTATGTTTTATTGGATATTGGTAGTCATCTCCTAGCTTTACCTTGTGAGGTGATTCATGTTCTGACAGTCTCACAAAGGATTCCTTGAATCCAGTCATATGTTTGGAAGCCCCACTATCTATAAGCCAATCATCACTTCCATGAGTATTGTTACCTATGAGAGCGGATATCAGAACATATTCATCCTCGCTTGAAGAATCTTCACTTTCATATCTGGATCTCTTCCAGTATGGTTCATCATCCTCTGCAGCATGAGCATGATGTCTTCTTTTGTTTCTCTTCTTCATTACCTTATGTTTGTTAGGACAATTCCTTGCATAGTGTCTTGCTTCATCACATGTATAGCATATGATCCTAGATACATCTTTTCTAGTGTTATCTTTGTGAGAGTGCTTACCTCTGGAGCTATGAGGTCTTCTTTTGTTTGACTTGGAGTGAGACTTGGAGTGTACCGTGAGAGCTTGGTCTTCACTTCCCATCTTCTCTTCTCGAGCTGCTATCTGAGCTTCTTCTTGAGAGCACTCTTCCCATAGTCTGCTGAACTTGACTAACTTCTTTCTAGCACAGATTCCTTGGATGAAAGAATCCCATGACCTAGGAAGGCCATTCAAGGTAGTCATTACAATCTCTGCATTTTCCACTTCTTCATCAACTACTTCTAGTTGCTTTTTGATATGAGAAACTCTTGTGAAGTAAGACTGGATTGTTTCTGCATTCTGAATCTTCACATTCTTCAGTTGGTTTCTCAGGGTCATCTTCCAGTTTATGTTCTTCCCTTCAAACAATTTGGTTAGGGCATCAAACATAGCTTTAGGTGTCTTAAGAGAGGACACTTATGGGATAAGGTGATCCTTGATAGAATCAACGACGATCCTTTTTGCCATAACCATCTTCTTATTATGTAAGGCCTTTGCCTCATCTCCCTCTGGAACTGGAACCTCCTCATGGATGTAGGAGTCTAACTCATTTTCTTCTAGGACCAGGGAGATCTCATACTTCCAGGCTTTAAAGTTATCAGCTCCCTCAAGCTTTTCATCAAGCTTGGTATGATGAGACATCTTAGTTGAGAACCTCAAATGGAAATACAAAAGATTTTAGATCTTACCAGGTTCAAGATGTTGGATCTGAAACTTGAGTTGAAATCCTGCAGAGCTTGTTTAGGAGCAAATTAAGGTTTTTGCTTTTCCGGAGTTCTGTCCACCCAAATGCCTTGAAATTTGTCCCTAACTTTGATTTTGGGGAGGAGATCAATCCAGGCCTAGGCTCACTGAAAAATTCCTCTTCTGTAAAAAGCCTTAATTTCCGACAGTAGTGACAGGTACAAAACTGAAAAACCTCAGAATTGGATTCTGCTTCAACAGAAAGATGTGCCATAAGGAGGAGAGTTATTCCACCTTACTTTTGCTAAAAATATATGGAGGAAGATCCACAAACTAGGAAGCCCTAGTTCCCACAGCTGCACAGTGTCTTCTTCTTAGGTTAGCTCTGATACCATGTTAGTTTTTCAACATTAAGCTAGCATTATGTTAGGATCTTTACTGAGAGAACAACAAGTACCACAATCAAACACAAGAGACAATGAACACAATGTTTTTCATAGGGGAAACCATAAATGGAGAAAACCTCACAACTTCCTCAGATATAGTATCAGCACAAGATGTAAAACCCCAAAACAGTAAGATGCACTCCCGACAGTAGTAATCTTCTTCTTGTCTAGCCCCAGTGTCTTCTCCTTCCTCAACTATGCACTACACTTGAGTGTGTGAGTGATGTGTACTAAATAGAGACCCCGACTCTCTATTTATACTAATACTGACATGACTAAAAACCTACAAAGAAAGACAAGAATTGCGCTTTAATTTCTGCTTTAGATGCTTGGGGGGTTCTCTCGATATAAGTCATGTACCACATTAGTGCTCTTTTCCTCAAGGCACCGTTGAACTGTGCCATCTGTTGATGTTCAGTTGTAACCTGATTTGCCTCCCATGTTGACTCACAGACAAACCAATGTTGTCTAGGATCTTCATCACCCTTGTATAGAGGGATATGTGCCGATCCATGACCCATGTCGGAATCGCTGTCGCTGTCTCCTCCAGGAGGTGGTGGTGGTGGGGGTAGTGGGATGTTTTGCTTATCTCGTTGTACAAAACTGTTGTCGACGAAACTTTCGTTCCCGTCGATCATTTTGTTTATCATTTCTTCTCTGATAAGTAGTCGGTTTGGGTCGAATTCTCCTGTCGATGTCCAACTGCACTGATTTGTTTGCAGGTCCAACTGTTCTGTATTTTCCAAATTTGTGTTTGGCAACAGGGTGCTCCTTCATGTGTCGGGTAAAGTAAGTGGATACTATGGTTGGAAGCGTACGCCTGAAGTGTGACCCACTTTCCTTCCTCCGGTTGATGGATCACTAGATGATTATCATCATTTACCTCGTCGTCTAGTCGGCTCCATATACCAAACTCACCAGCTCTTAGTCTTAGGTCTTCTTTGACAATGACTTGTATCCTGGTACTCGGATTCATTGGAGATAGAGGTCTTATCTCCTGGAGAATTTCTATTTGGAGAGCTTCACGCTGCTCTATCCACAAGTCTTCTTCCATGGGTGATGCTTCTTCATCCATGCCTTTCTTCCTGTCGGTCATAACCTGACTTTGGCGGATTTCTTTCTTGGTCTGTCACCCTAGTATTCATTCCTTTTTGCAGTGCTATAGCGCGTTCTCTTTTTTCTTCCCTTCCTTTCAACCTCTTCTCTCTTTCTACTTTCTGTAAATCCTTTGTACCTTTGTGTGTCACTGTTCGTTCGATTTCCTTTTTAGGTTGAATTTTCATTGCTGGTGATGGTATGTCCTTCAGTCGACTACAATCCCCTTCACTTTAACCCGACATACGACCAACTACCCCCCATAGCCTACCCGATGCTTTAGAAAGCTCAGATAGTTCTGTTTACTTGATTAGGAAATATTCCCACTCCCTTTCAGCAATGAATTTTTCCCACTTTTTATGTTTCTCCACCCAATTAGAATTTGGTGGCGGTTCATGTAGTGACAGACGAGGTTCTACAATATGATCCACTCCTTTTTCTATTAGGAACTTGAACAACAGGGTCGGTAAGGAGCACATGAACTGCTCTGTAAGGTCTATATAGAATATTTTTTGAACAGTTTCGAACGAAGTTCTTTCTTCTATGGCTTGCTCCATGTAGAATTCGTCTGTGATCTTTTCAAACCACTCCGATAGGTTTGTTCATCCCCCTCGAATTAGTTTCTCTAGCAGCTCTTGGTCCTTAGTTGCTTCCGTATTTTTCATCCATAAGTTTTTTCAAAAGCTGGGGTACCAATTCTACAAACTTCTCATGAGTTTTAATGAAGAATTTATCCTTCACTTGAGCAATGGTTAATCTGTTTCTCCTTGCGTAATTCTGCAAATAATTTGATATCTTACGCTCCCACCAGTTCTTAATCTCCTGTTCTGATATCATCTGCTTATAGTCATTATGTTCATATATGTACTACCGGCAATGGAACCAATGTTGTAATCTCACAGATCATAGAGGGTTACCAATAATACACATTGAATCATACAGACATAACAGACATAAGAGTCAAGAACATAGATATGGAATAACAGATTATATTATAGCATGAGGGTCCATACATACACAGAACTGAACCAAGTTCTCATCTGGCTCAATACCCTAATATATATGATTTACAAATAGTTACATATAACTACCTGTCGGTTCAGTCAACCGACATGACCTTATGCGATCGACCTAATCTCTAATTAGTCGGTTATTCGACTAGTCGACTCATCGACTAGCTCCTCCAACAGTTCCCTAGTATTTGAATAGTGTCTATTTAGTTCCATGTTTATAATTTCCACTATTGATATGGATCTTGGGGGCTGAGACCTAGGAGGCTTGGATTCCAAGAGAGGAGGAAAAGAGATATCATAGTGGACCAGGTGTGAGAAAGAGACACCATCGAGATCTAGGATGTGAATAGATTATAGAAAGAAACATAGAGTATATAGGCCACATGGAAGGGTGAGGCTCAAAGACGGTTCTGAGCCTCACCTCTTAAACTATAATAAGAACAACACTTAGAACCAATAACCCAATAACTGAATAGAATAAGAGAAATGTAGGATGCCAAAAATCCTTGAATGCTTTAATTAGAAGGCAGAAATCATTTTTATAACATTATTACAATGTGCTTTGGGGTCATGTCATGGGACAAAACCATGGGTTGTCAAATACCATGGATGGAAGAGTTACAATGCGCATTGAATCCATACCATGGAACAAAACCGCGGGTTGTCAAATACCATGGATGGGAGAGGGTGGCATCTCCATTTGACACTTTTAGGATGAATGAGAGAGGGTGGCCTCTCCATTTAATTGTTTTATGACTTATACACCCGAATTTAGACCATATGCCCCTTGAAATTCAAATGATTCTCCCCCCTCTTAGAAAATGATGGTCCCCATCATTTCATGATAAAAAGAGACCCATGATTACAATGTGTCAATTTCCAATGAAGAGAAGGGTTTTGTGAGGCTAACCCATAACCGTGGGATTTGTGTGGTTGACCCATAACCGTGGCCATGATCGTGGGTTTTGTGTGGTTGACCCCTAACCATGGGTTTTGTGTGGTTGACCCATAGCCATGGGTTTTGTGTGGCTAACCCCTAACCGTGGGCTTTGTGTGGTTGACCCCTAACCATGATTAGAATACATAACCATGGGTTTTATGTGGTAATCACTGAAGCATGGTTATGGTTAACTGGAAGTCTATTGGTATTTGCCAAACAATAAGAAACTGTGATTGTGTATTGGAGTGGAAATGCCTATGTAATTATGGGCATAGAATCTTACCCATGGTCATCTATCTCTCTAGTCCTGTCATAAAATCTTTTGAGGAGTATTTAACTATTTCCTCTATGATTGCATCCATTATAACACATCTATTAGCAACATTTATTTAAATTATTGTAGCCCAATTTTACTGTAATCAATATGATAAAGAGAAGCAGTTGGCTTTTACCCATGGATAGTAACAACGTAAGTTCATAAATATGGAGATGTTCTTGTCAGTTAAAATCTACATCCATCACTTCAGAAACTGGAGACCTCAATAAGGCATCATCCAACTAATCAGCCAACATGCAAGGGGTGCATTTTTTATAGGAGCAGTTGTCTCAAGCTTGGAAAGAGTACCTATAATCTGAGATGCATCCATCTGGAAATCGTTGGATTGTATCCATTGCAACATTTTAAATACAAGGAGCAGCGAACCTTGTGAAATGAGGAAGTTCTAGTTAAAGTTAGAAAGGCTAGTAGCCTTTAATAGTATTGTCTATATGATCATGTCTGAAACATTTGCAGACAAATGGTTTCTCTCTTTTGTTCATGAAGGTTTTAAATTGCAGTTTTGTAGGAAAATCAATGTAGGCTGATGTACTATGGAAAATCAATGTATGACTAGGTTAAGATTAGAGCTCACATTCTTCATCCCCCACTTGTGACTCGACTAGACACAAATTAACGAATCTCATATTTCTTCCCAATGCTCCTAGTGGATAGGGGAACTAAGAGGTTAGTAGATAGCAATGCCATTCCATCTCCCAGATTAGTATACCTCAGGAGACAATGCAACCTTTATAGCTAGGTCCATGTGGAGTTGGTGTAGGTGAGCTTGGGATAGTAATTCCATGTGAGGTTTTGTTGGGATATCTTATGCATGATTACAAACCTTCAAGTCTGTTTCATCCATAATCTCTATGAGTTATTTGAGATCCTTCTGCAGATATTGTAGGTCTTGACCAACTTTATCTATCGAAGTCATCAATCCAGGGTTAGCAGTCCAAACAATTTTACTTGTTCCACATAATGAGCCTTAGTTACCAAACATAGGTTGCATTCATGTTCCTAAGCACACACTAGAGTCCATTCAACTCAGTTTCAATTGCTTCTGCATGACCTCCACCTTGGGTTTCTATCAAAGAAGCCGACAAATTTTCTACTTTCACTTGGAAATCCTTTGGCAGTCTTGTTTCCATTATAAAGGATTTGGATTAACACCATTGCCTTTTTCCTTTGAGGGTGCCATTTATATTATATGAGAAACCTTTTTGGGAAGAGTAGCTACTATTTTTGGAGGTGGGTGAATAAATATGGTTGTGCTCACTTTAAAATGTTATAATCACGCTTGGTTTCATGCTAAAGTGAGTGACTGAGCCACTGTCACTAAATGCACTTCCTTGCAATTATTGAGTGTGACGACCTTCATGTCTCTAACTAACCATACAGAGACTTTGCTTGATATGAAACACATTTACCAAAGAGACCTCCAATATTTGGCAGTTGAATAGAGTAGAGTCCCATTCCTTGTCATGATTGTAGTTTGTTAAGTATATTCGATTATTTTCCTTCTCCCAGTGTTTTAAATCATTCCTGGTTTTCCAAAGATAAATATAACAAGATAACCTCATCCTATACTCTATGGCCCCATGAATATGCTTATATCCAATGCTGTTGGGGATCATGTAGATCTCCTAGAGCAAGCACTGCAACATCACCGTGGGAAGCAAATAAACATTATGAATTGGCATCATAATATATCCTAACCATTTGTCCTTGTGGATACTCATTATCTTGATGGAAGAAGGAACTTTGCTCATCCCATGGTGGATAGGATCCATGTGAAGCACCAACTATTGGGTTGATTATCCTCTTTTGATTATCCTTATTACTCCACTTATACATGGATCTAGGAAGATCATGCTTATCTACTATATCCATGGAATCCATACTAAGATAATTGTTGTTGATAGGTCTCATATAGTGGTACACTTACGGTTGCTAGGGAATAGTGATTTTTGCAATCCCATTAAGCCAATTTATTGAGTCTTGTTTAAAATTCCTAGAAAATGTTTATGGATTTCATAACCTACTTGATCATATAATATTGTGAACTTATACAATCTATCATCCTTTTTCGACCATTAGATACTCAAAGTTGTGTATTGATCATTTTTACCATTATAGAGGACTCTGTAAGCTAGGTTCCCAAATTCTTAAAGGGTGCTAGCTCAATGGAAGAGAGTCCCAAATTCTTAAAGGGTGCTAGCTCAATGGAAGAGAGTCTACTTTACAAGCAGGAGGTTGGTGGTTCGATTCCTCCATTCCCTAATGATATTATAATATCAGTTAAAAACAACTAAATTAGTAACTAAAAAATAAGAGATAAGTGACCAAATAATGAGACATAAGTGACCAAACAAAATGAACGAAATTCGTATATAAAATTACTAAAAATGACTAAATTAGTGACAAAAAAATGAGAGATGTGAAACTAGGCATTAAAAAGGATGCAACACGTGGTGCTAATAATGAAGCCAAACAGGGCGTTGATATGGTAGCAAAATAAGACGCAAAACTAGGCATTAAAAATGATGCAACGCATGGCGCTAATGATGAAGCCAAACATGGCGTTGATATGGTAGAAAAATAAGACGTTACTTTGGATGCAAAACATGGCGCTACATAGGAAGAAAAATATAGTGCAGCAATAGAAAAATATTTGGTGTCATTTTGGTAGCAAAACACTATGCAAAAATGAAGCAAAAATTGGTGCAAATTTGGAAGCAAAAATTGGCACATATTTGGAAATAAAACATGGTGCAAAATGGGATGCTAAAGTGGTAGCAAAAATGGATGCAATATTGGATGTTAATTTGGATGCTAACATGGTGCTATTAAGGATGCAAATATGGCGCTAACGGGGATTCCATTTAAGAAGCAAAAGTGGACACTCGCTAGGAAGCAAAATAGGATGTTATTTAGGAAGCAAACCTTGACGTTGTTTAGGAAGCAAAGTTGGACGCTATTCTGGAAGCAAAAAAATAGATGCTATTTTGGACATCATAAAGGATGCTATCTAGGAAGCAAAAAAAGACGTTTTTTGAGATGCTTTAAGTTTTGTCCATGATGCGTCCCATTTAGCATCTAGTTTGACCACTAAATGTAAAAAAAAATTACACTTAAAAAAGACGCTAATTCCAGGATTTGTTGTAGTGAGTGGAGCTAGTTGTTAGCACTATATTTGAAATTGTGGATTGTTTAATTGAAGGGTTTGAAAGTGATAATATTTGAAAATTTTGTGGAAGCGCCCCTTAGATTAATGGGTTAACATGATCTTTCATCATGGGTCGTTGGCTGAAGAAAGGAATTTGATCTATGGTGGTGGATTGTTCCACTGTTTGAAACATGGGGGAGAAATTGAAATGTTCTCATTCGCGGAATGGAGGTGAAATGTGTCAAATATCAACGGATCAAATTAACGAGGTTGTAGATCAATGGTGGAAAGAAATTTTCGCAGATCAGAGATGCAAGGAATAAATTAAGTTTTTAGATTTGCAGAATCCATTAAAAAGGTGCAACTTTGAAGGGCTGAGATTGATACAAGGTAAGATCAACGACGCTGGAGGATTCCGAAGATTGAACATGCTTAGACGAAAGAATTTTTTTGATTTGCAGAATTGGTTAACTGGTGGAAATATCAGATAGAAAAGATGTGAGCGGATATAGATCTACGATCGGAAACAATTCCGTAGATTGAACTAGCGCGGATAAATTCAAGTTTGAAATTTGTGGAAAGTGGTAGGGGCCACGTTGATCACCGGTTGCAATAATGGTCAGGTTTTGATCGAAATATAAGGTGCACTCCACAAATGGAAGTTTCTCAATTGATCAAGTTTGAAATGATTAGTGGAATGTTAAAGCTTTTCACAGTTGGACAGTTTTGATGAAGGAAGATTGCAGATCAATGGTTGATATTGATTCCATCGAATCAAGTTGTGCAGGGTGATAATTTTGAGTCTCGGTATTGAGATCTTGCACATGAACGGATTAGATTTCAAAGAAAAACAAATCTACAGTATAAATTATAGGATACACACAATGGTTATGAAAAATAAAAAATTATAAGAAGCACCTACGTGGAGTTCAAAGGTTTGTTTTTTTTGAGCATTGGATTTGATGATAACCCTGACTGTGCATAGAGTGCCAACATGGATGAGTCGGAACACTGTGCTAATTAATAAGGGGAACTCCTTTCTTCTGGGAGGAAAAAGGACCATTATTGTCTCAAAAGGAATATCTAGATAAATTGGTCAATTGCAAGTAAGATCACAGTAAGTTTGAAGATATGCAACAGGCTCTGTCTGGAAGAGTTCTGTTTGATAAATTGGCTGGAGAGTTCGAGTCATTATTTGATTTTAAAGTCACTTGTGCCAAGGTGCCTAACTTTTCATATGCAGACAACATGGAACTCAGAGTTTTGGCACATGAAATGGTTGTTACAAATTTGCCTAATCCTGAACATTGGAGAGCAGTTCAAACAATATGGATCAACTAAATATAAGCTACAACCATGAAGAAATCAAGGAAGACAACGCAAAAGGAGTTTCAACGAAAGATATATTCTATGATAAAATGTTATTTTTAAATTCATTAGTTAAGAAGTTTTGTTATCTCAGAGCTATTTTGTAATAGATAAGTGCTTTGACACATGTAATAAATGGTTTAAACTGTTAGATAGTTAGGTTTATTGTTCAACCCATGGAGCACTTGTATAAGTATTCATACATTTGATGAAGTAAGGGTTGGAACCTGTGAGATTTTGGAGATTTTTGTATTCAAGTATTTCTTTAAATTACATAGCCAAAAGTTGGCGTTTTTCATAGATTCATGTGTTATTTCATGTTGCAGTCTGTACTTTCCCTTCTTATGTGAATGTTATTCCAGTTTTTTGTTTCCATTATGTTTTCCTTCATATCTGAAATGAGAGTATAACAATTTAGAATTCATATTTACTATGCACTAACTGTTCTTTTCTGATGTCCACCAAACCTTTTATCTAAAGTTGATACATAATTCATTTTTACAATGCTCTGTGTTAATGGTTTGTTCAATTTCTTCCTTTTTCACCAGATAATCAAATTTTGACTGTGACTAAGTAGCTACCTTGCCTCTGTTTAAAACTTCCATGCAAAAGCTCTGTTTATCTATATTCATATCTTGACTCCATAGCCCAATGGTCATGTGTTCAGTTTCAACCAATCTTACCAATTACAAACAATTTTGCNTTTGTGAGAGATTCCTCTCGTAAGAGAAAAAATCCAGTTTTCTCTTTAAAAGTGGTTTTGCTGTTACTTCAGAATAACCTTTACAACCTTGGGTAATTTTCCGGTGTTAACATAATTTTTGAATTAGAAAGGCTAAAACAAATTCAGAACTATTACTATATGAACACAAGAGATTATATTATTTGAGACAATATTACAACTACTTAATTTATCTAAGAAATCCAATAACTAAACTATACATGCAATTGACAAATATACTATAATTAAACTAAATTGTCTAGTTCCATTCTCCTTGAGGATTATGAGGATATGCATTCATTGTGATCGGAACTAGAGAACAAGGTGTATCAAAATGGCTTTGAAAATAAATAAAGAAACTAAATGGGATTAAATATAATTTAACTTCTACAAATAGATGAAAACTAAGGAGTGTCCAATTACAAGTGATAGTAAATATTTTGATTGATTCCATAAGCAAATGACTTTAATTGAAACAAATGTTATTAACAACTAATATATCAATTAAGAAATGAGATTCTTTTAATGATTATTTTGAAGTTAAAAGTATACTACTCCCGCATGAAACAAATGTAAGGAAATATAATTTAGAAACAAGTAGAAAACTTAAAAAAGAAGCAAGTAGAAAACTTAACAAAGATGTCCTATCTCTAAATCAAATCTTATTTTACGAATCTTTTCAGTAACTATAGAGAAACGAAAACAAATCCCATGCTAGAAATGACGATCAAACTATTAAAGAACTAATGTTGTTTCTAAAAATTAACAAGTTTAATTCTAAATTCAATCTAAATAGGAACGAAGTAAACTAAACTAGGAATGCACTTGGTAAATTCTAAAGCAATGATCAATTAAGAAATCATAGACAAAAAGGAACACAATTTAAAACATACTAAGATAAAAGGGAATGAAAGATAGGAATGATTATGGAACTTGATGGATATTTTAAGTGGTTTAGACTAGGGTTCTAAATATGTACGATTAGTATTTAATTATATGACATAACATAAAAAAGCTAAGAGAACTGAACTTTAAGTAATCAGAAAACAAAACAGGAAAGATTAAAGGCTATATGAAGGTCTGAATGACAGTATAAATAGACGGTTTGAATGACAGTCTGGATGGGAAAAACAATGCAAATTATGAAATAGATAACCTGAATGATCTTAACATCAGCTGATTTATGCACATGAGAATGCAATGCAGAAAAGACAACGATTAAAATTATTCAATACCTAAAGTGACAGATGAATAACTTGTGCTAACCTACAGTTAAAAAGAGAAACTATTTCCTATTGCATAATAAGACAAACTAAAATATAACTGAAGCTAATCTACAACTATAAAAGAATTAACGGAACTAAACCTACCCTAAGCTAAGTTTGAAATATTAAAGTAATCCAACTCTATCTACTTGCAAATATGAAACTAGACAACAAGCTGAAAGAAGGGCTAGAAGAAAAATTGGAAGTAAACTATGCACGACCGGTCACTTTGATTCTGGAAATGGAAACTATATTAACAACACAGTATAAATTATATTACTCATGGCAAACACACATTACAGAAACAAGGAAATAAACAACATCAACTTACATGAAATCAATTTACATAAATAAACTGGAAATGAAAACTAAATAGTTGCGAAAAGGGAAAATAACGAAAATACACAAAAAATGGGAGACCGCTGGTTGTTGAGGGGCCCTCCTAGAAATCAGGGGTTGCGCTTCAACTAATCAACCACTCATGAAAACATAGAAATATATGCATAGCTGGAAATAGAACTTATATTGAATTCAGAACATCGTTTACAGAGCTTCTTTACTAATGGCAACTAACTGGCTAACTAACTAACTAGTATGATTCTCGCTTGGAGATGACTTTATACAGTTTTTACATGGATGAGTAGGTCGACCCTTTAGTGGCTGAACTTTCCAAAAATAGTCAACCTTAACTGCTAACAAACAACCATGTGACGATTGGCGACAACTCACAACTACCTTCCCGATTTTTTGCGCGTCGGTTCTCCTCGCGCGGGATACATGCGTATGGATATTTGTTGACGTGGGCATAAATCGTGGCGTTAAACAGAGAGGGAAGGATCCCAAGCCTTCTAGAGTGAGAACCATCATAACAACAGGATGCATGGACAACAAAACAATGAAAAATTGTTCTGTGCTTTAAATGTTTGGGAATATTCCAACTAACAGTGCGTTGATTGATCGAAGGGCTGTATGGCGAGATGGATGCGATCTGTGTGTGTTTAGTGTGGGTGCGTGTCCACATGGAGGCTCGTTTGGAAACCATCATCCATGAAGCAAGTCTATGTATTAGACACATTTACAAATATCACATAATGACTAATAAAATCGTGAAATAACGAAATTAATCCAAGACTTGCATAAAATTCAAATACGTTCGTACCTGGGGTTGAATGATAAGCTGAATGACAAAAAGTATACCAAAAGGTAACAAAAATGATGTCAAAAGAGCAAATTAACGGCCAAGAATAGTGACAAAATTGGGATCAACAATCTTCAGAAACGAAGTTCTTCTAGCCACCATTATCCATAATCAGATGTAATGGATTTTCCTGAACCCATATCCATGTATGGAATAGGCGCTCTCATTCCTCCTCATCGATGATAGTCGAGGCTATCGGAGTGGTCGAGATTGAATCCAAGAGGGTTGATGCATCTGGATCAGATTCTACCAGGGTTTTGTTGGGCAAGTCAAATGTCGACAATTTTGCCAAAAATGTCTTCCGAGCTTTGCATTCTGACATATCATTCCATGTTGAACTGTGATAATCACAACATTTCCCGGTAGGAGCTTGTTTGATATGATCCCTTTTGTCTTTATGAAAGTTCTTCTTTTGATGATCGAGCTTTGGAAGAGTCGCCTGAGAAGGGTTCTTGAACTTGTCGAAGTTGGCTGGTGACTTCTTGTCGAATGTTCGACGTGTTGGCTTGTTCGCGAAATGTGCTTTTCCTTTCTGTTTAGCTTAAATCTTACTGGAGTAATGAAATGCATTCGCAAGTGTACTGACAGTTAGAAACTCCATCTCTTACTGAATGTACAGGGATAAAACGCCGATGTACTCCAGGACAAGCAATTTCTCTTTTTCTTGGACGCCAAGTCTAGCGATGAGTCGATAGAACTCGTCGGTGTAACTCTGTATGGATTGGTCTTTCTATTTCCTTAGCTTCTGCCACTTCTTATACTATTGTTCAAGATACTTGGTTGGGTAGAATTCCTTTCAGACATATTCGACAAATTTTACCCATGTGTTTATGGGGTACTCTTCTTTTTCCATCTTTGTCAATAGATTCTCCCACTAGCAGTGTATAGAGGTTGACATTTTTAAGGATGCAATGTTGATATTTTCTGCTTCGGAGAGTTGATTCACTGCATAGTAAGATGCCAGTTGTTGTACTCAATTATCGAGGGATTCCATTTCAATCTTGACTTCAAGGTTCGATATGTCCAGATTCATTTTCACTTTGAAGGAGCTGATTTTATCAGAGTGAGGTCACGTTGAGGATTCCCTGGAGTTTGAAGTGACTCGCATGAGAATCTTGTTGAACGAGGCGAACATTTTGGTTCGCTAGCAAGCCAGTGCTTTTTCTATGAGTTGTTCTGTCTCGTTAGTTGCATGTCTATTGTTTGCTTCTTTGTCCATCTTTTCTGAAGTCGAAGGAAGTGTATGCTTGTGTTGCTGAGTTTGTGAGCGTGTTTGAATAGGCATAAGTTAAATAACATCGATGGAAGTGCTTAGGTAACTTAAGAGCTGAAAAAGATCTTGCTCTGATACCAATGATCCAGGATCTGCCCAGGTGCATGCTGGGGACAACAGTTGACTGAATGAGTCGTGTATTGTTATGGAGGAACCATATAAGAAGAACCAGCATAGCAGGAAATACACTAGGTCAACAAGAAGTATGCGCATAGACAATATGCAAGAATTCAAGCCAAATTATTACTTCTTCTCCATAAAAGATGGAGGAATCAGAATGCTGTATATTACATTAGTGTACATGCTTATATAGGATGCTGAGACGCTTGGGTGACTACCCATTACGTTCAGTTACAAAAGAAGTTATGACGGTTCAGAAATTCAACCGTCGTAGATGACTAGAAGACAAAGGTATTCTATCGATGTTCGACAATCGTTGATATTGACAAGGCATGTTGGTATGTTGTATTTCGAGGTGGACCTGTCGAGGAAAACCTGTCAAAGCAAACATGTTGAGGTGGACATGTCGAGGTGAACCTGTTGAAGCAATAAGAGTAGTCGAAGCTGTCGAAGTGATAGACTTTGTCGAAGCTTGAAAACCTACCAACTACTGGTTGGATCAACTTCTTGGTTGAAATATTCTGTAAAAGTTCAAAAATGCATATATACATGAGGGTCATCTCCTCACGGAACCACTAGTTCATTTGCAGGCCTCCTCAACCTGTATATATTATATTAATCTGATACATGGACGATACCCTTCATCAGTTTTTTATAGCTTTGAGGTGTATCTCCTACATAGAATCTGAAATCCCACATATATCTGATCTTGAAATCTTACATCACAAAATATATCACTGCATAACCTAATACCTCACCTGGGTGCTCTCTGGAAATTCTACTTAAGAGCCTAACACCTCCTCTGAGTGCTCACTGGTAGCTCTTTACCTAGGACTTAATATCATAGAGCGCTCAACAGAGTCTAACACCTCACAAGGGTGTTCACCGGAAATTCTGTACCAACTTATCAAAAATTACAAAGCCTAAACATCTTAGTTCTTTCAGAGCAAACATGCTCAACACCAAACTCGGTTTCTCTTGCTTAATCACATAGTTCAAATATCCAATTTTCTTCTGCATCTTCATAAATTGGTTAATCATGTATACTTGTCTTAAAAATATTTGTTTAGTGTAGAAAAGCTTCTTGGAACAAGCGAATTAATTTCTATATAATTATAATTCTAAAATTGAGAGTTTAAACAACTCTATGGTTAATTGCCCATAATTTTAGGTTTACAACTTGCTCCCTGCAACTTCAGGTCGCCACCAGTAACTAAAGAGAGTTATTTACTTTGGAACCTATCATTCTCTTATGCTCACTAAAGGTTCCAATATAGATCCTAACATCTCCATGATGTTCTCTGAAATATTTGCGCTATTTCATGGATACATTCCATAAAGCATTCACCTCTTGTGATCTCTAGCAACTCTCTCTTTTATTTATTTCTTTCTCTATATATTTTTATGCATGCCTCTTCCCTTTGCCTAGGACTTTTATAGCAAAATAACTCGCTCTCCTTAGTACTGGCCACTTGTCTCCGTAAAGAATGTTGAGGATTTGGTAACTGTTTTAAACAAGTTTCTGTCAATTACAACAATCTATGTTTGCTATCATTTCAAAAGAAACATTGATTGCATGAAATATCATAACCATCATGAAGCATATACTATGTTCCAGATCCTACTAGATCCACATCAAACTAAATTTTTTATTATTCGAATCATTTTGTATGTTCCTACGCCCACCATCTCAACACCATATCAATATGGTAACTCAAAAATCATGATTCTATAGAGATTACTTTCTCAACATCAAGGCATATTTATCTAAGTCTTCTAGAAATCAAATAACATTATTACACATCCAACATATTTATTGTCACTTTATCACTGTGCATGATTTGATACTTTCAATATCTATGCATGTGCAAACCATTTCAAAAGATTTTATGAGCTAATATCCTTATCACATATATGACATATACACGATTGATTTATAAAAAATGCTTCAATTACCATACTCAAATATTTCCAAAATAAAATAAAAATAAAAAATTAAAACTTGTCTAAGCATGTCGAGTTATCTAAATGGTGGTTTGCCATAAATGCAATTGTTTTATCAACTAATAACATCTTTATAACCTTTCCTAATAATCAAGGAATCATATTTTCTAGATGTTACATTTTTTATCGAGGAGTTTATCATTTGTCCTTTTCTCACTGATTCCCATGTGGCAGTGCTTCTTGCAACCATGCACATCTGCATTCTTTTCTCACAATCTCTTGCCAAAATTAGTTGCATCATAATATCATAAAACAAACTATAATATATATTAACAATTTCCTAATTAGAATGCTCATAAATTCTTGATGTAACAAGATATACTTTGTATAATACCAATGCTTAACTTGGTTGACCAATTGGCTGTAATCACTTTTCACTGACTTGCACCTTAAGCAAAAAATTGTACCTTGTTTTCTATCAGCTTGAATTTACATTAGACTGTTGGTGTTATGACTCACTTTAATTCAGTATGACTTATCTTCAACAACTTTTGACCCGATGTACAAGTATCATGCACGTAACCTTTTTAAGCAATTTTGTTTTCATCAATTTAAACATAAACATGCACTTACTCTACATTGTGCACAATATAAACATGTTTTTGCATAGATTCACCATTTAAAGATGATGTTAGGATGGTCATATATTCTTTTTCTCACTTGCAAATCTAATAAAATCAACATATCACATTATCTATCTTCAGACAGACTTCACTCTTCATGCGTTTATTCCTACTTTTCAATTAATGCAACAAGCTTCATACATTCATGTACAAGATTGTTAGTGAACTACATGTTATACCTGACGACCATGGCTGAAAAAAACATCCTTTCTTTAGCATGCATACTAATAGAGAAACATAAATTATCGAATTCAAATAAGAAATTCTTCACAAGGATAATACGTACTTGTTTGCAGGCGATTCCATTAGGTCCGAGCATTGTAAACCTTCTTTGATACCATTTGTAACAAACCCAAAATCCACTTCACGTTTTCGGGAGATGGGGTAAAGATTTTAAACTCTAACTTAACTAAACAACTCAAAACGTAAGAATTTCTTAAGATTTTTCTTGCACTAAATACACAATTCTATATATGTAATTTCCACTTTAACGTATCTAGTTGTATGGAAGTAAACATACATACACATAGCCTCATATCAACAATGATTCACAATATCTATTGAATTCTTATTCCATTTATAACCATATACTTTTGATACTAACTAAATCATTAATAATAACCGTTCAACTTAATTAACCCAACTATACATTGTTGGCTTTGCCAACCGTGCTATAATTCTAGCTTCAAAAGATACTTTATCAATAACTTATTGGCTCATTACATACATACGACGTTTACCATCTATTATCCATTATTCACAAATGATAAAGATATATTATTGCGCTCATTTCTTTTGTACATTAATATTTACTTGTTCTTGTGCACATAGTCTTATTATAAATCTAGTTAACACCATCCATAATCCAATCCTCATTTACTAATAAAGAGAATAAGTATTGATTTAACCATATCGATTTAGGGAGCATTAACATAAATCAGTTACCTAATTTAGACACAATGCAAGAGATGAACACCAATATACGTGATTCACCCCATCCAAGGGCTACGTCCACCAAAATTTGTTAATTTTCTTATTTAAAAAAAAATGAAGGTTACAATTTTGTAGCACCTTCGTTGCTAATTTTCATCTTATTGAAGGCTAAAGTTAAGCTCATAATTCGCTTCTTTGATAAATAGCTCTGAAAAGATCTAACAATCTCCTCTCAATGTATTAAATAATAATCTCTCTATTCATAAACAATTTACCCCTTTCATTAACATCTCTAGCAAGTATAATTTAAGGTCTTTAACCAATATAATCCTTATAAGCACATAGCACTATGGAAGAAGTATAATCCCTCCTCTTTTCCCCCGTTAATCCTACACAAAAATGGCTATTGTTTTGAGGAGTTGCTCCCTTCCTACGATAACCGTTATGATTTATGCGAGAACAAGGTGTTTCCCTAGCATTTCCAACAGTGAACTATTGCATAAGTAAACAAAATGACATATATTTTCACGGAGAGGTGTATTTAAATGATTCCAGGTAAGACAAGCTGTGCAAACAAGAAACAATTTGTGTACACAAGACTTGGGGGTTCTGATTCGTAAAACGAATGGTGATAGTCTTTAAATCTCAACCTTAAACTGGAAGGAATGCTCATTATGGAATTGGTTCTGTTACAGGTGCTTTAACATAATCCCAAGTTCTATTTAATATAAAGGGTCTCCATCTTGAACCACTGCTGGATGATCTACGTCATATCCAGTCGTCCTACTAGCCAACGCCGTCATTAGGGAATCTAAAGCCTCTCCATTCGAACTATCGTCTCTGCAGTAGGCCTATATGTCTTATTATCCAAAAGCATATGTTTCAACGAAGAGGTGTACTCAAACGATCCAAGGTAAGGCGAGTTGTGCAAACAAGACAACAATTTGTGTACACAAGATTTGGGGTTTCGACTTCAACAAGGTTCTGTGGTAAAAGAATAAATAGCATATAACACAACAAAGTCAAGATAGGGAAAGCTTTCAAATAAGAGGCCTCACAACGAACCAATGGTTATTATTTATCACACAAACAAAAAACTCTGTAAATGGTTCTTTTTGAAATGGACCAGTCAATACATAAAACAATGATATTGTAATGTATGCTAAATATATACTTTAGAATAAATATCCATGCATAAACTTATCTTCATTTTCTGAATGCAATCTTTATTCTGATGTCAATTCTACCTTCAAGGTTACCATTTTGTTTCTAGGTTCATCTCTTTCTCGTGAGGCCTCTGCCCTATTTTGATAAAAACAGACCATCCTATTTTCATGGGTGAAGTTTGATGCAAAATCTCCGAAATGGAGAGGAAGCGATGCTTCCCACAAAGTGGAGAGCATTCTCCATTAAAATCTTTTTTTCCTCCGCGGTGCATAATCCATTCTCTCCCAATTCCAGAGAATTTTTAGTTATTGTAACGACCTCCAAATATTTTACCCTAACCGAACAATAAAAATATATTTGTAAAATATCTTTTTTCCTCATTTAATTCTTTAACTTTACTTGCTTTGTTTTTACTGGGGATGTTACATGGGGATTTGACCCTGAGACCTTCTTCTATCATAAGTAAATCTCAACCACTTGAGCTAACCCACTGGGCTTAATGATGTTAACATTATAAAGAGTATCACCTTTTATTTATTTATATTTAAATGGTAGATTTGAAATTGTTATAATATATATATATATATATATATATATATATATATTATGTTAACCATCTTAATAATATATAATAAGTACACTTATGTTTNCATGACTTTGATTTTGAATCAATACATATGTAACTAAGAGCCCGCAGGGTGTGGCTCATTGGCGATTCGCTTGATTTGAATTGACATGTTGTAAATGAGGTCATGAGTTCAAATGACACCCAGGCTTAGCCGTATCCCATGCTTGCGGGCTGTTGTGGGGAACCTAGGGGTATAGTGGCAGCAGAAATGGATCCCTGGATCTCGTGTCACGCGAGCACCAGACTAGTCCCCAATTGTCGATTCCCCTAGTAAAAAAAAATACATATGTAACTAAGAAGTTTATAGTATATAAATTATTAACATATAAATAAAGACTTATTTATTTTAAGAATTTAGTGTGACCACTATGCATTAAACAAACATTTAGCAAGTATTGTGATGTATGTGTGGAAATTGTGATGACTTGAATTATTTGGTATTCTTTATTACAATAAATTAGTTATACTAATAGTATATGTAATATCAAATGAGTTGTATGGGTTAGCTTAAGTGGTTGAGAGATATGAGTTGTAAGCAAAAGGTATCGAGGTCGAATTCTCAGATGGATATGTATAGATATATAAGGGTCTTACTTAATGTACCCATTGGGTTAGGCTTTGTAATCATAGTTGACACGGTGAGGAACTCATAGACAAAAATATGTCATATCAAATAAAGATAAAAGTAAAAATTAAAAGGAAAAAAATTGATCGAGAAGTTATGATATGAAAGAAGATTATTTGCTTTGGAGTTTATCAGGAAGAAACTTATTGTGGAGAATGATCATTTATTGAGCTTTATAAAAGCATCTAAATATAGATTTCATTTAAAGGTAAGTCCCTTTATCATAAAAAACAAGGTTTCTCTCCCAGTGGTTGAAGGTTTATTGCAAGAGATGAATTTCATGAAAGCCACCAAAATCAATTGTAATCCACATCATATCATTTCACAAAGGAGGTAGTAGAACAAGAACAAAACATTTGATCATGAAGAGATAGAGGGCTTAGCTCAAAGAGATAACTTAATGGAGTACCAATAAAATGTGCAGGATTCAGAGAGCTTACAAGAAAACCCATCAACCAAAATGAAATCATCAACAATGATTATACCAACTCCTAGAAAAATTGAAATTATTGGGAAAAGGAGTTTCTCAGAAATTGTTGAAGTTGAAGATGAAGACTCAGAAGTAGAAAAAAGACCAAAAATAGATTCAAAGAAATAAATGGTTGAAGTTGGAAGCAAGAAAATGAGAGAAAAGGTCCAAGGCCCATATTTTCAGATTAAGGAGTATAGTTTTGCAGAGACATAGGAAGGTCGGTCTAGTGATAAATACAAATAAAGAAGTGACTTATATGCTAGAGAAGGACAAGATAATAATTTTTCTTCATTAAAATCTTTAAAGCTTTAGTTTAAAGTAAGGAACACTTCAGAGAAGGAGGTTTCATTGGTCACTGTCAAGGACCATGTAAAAAATATATTGAATTTGGCAGTAGTTACTCATAACATAGTTGCAAAAATGAGACTAAATTTGCAGAAGATACCAGTACTTGATAAAATTCATTTACATAAGAAAACCAGGGAATTTATTTAGATTGATTTGATGAAAGCTACATTAAAGGTTTCAATGTTATAGTCTACAGTATTAAGGGTGGAAATCCAATTAAGCAGAAGAAAGTGGAAAATAAAATATATCAACAACAAATGAAAAAACTTCAAGGTGATAGAAGGCTATGGATAGTGAGACAGATAGAGGACAAGCCACAAAGAAGATATTAGCTGAAAATAATAACACTATCCGTTGGTGAAAATATTAAACAATTTTATAACATATATCCAACGATTTAATTTTCAACCTGGAGAGAACACAAACTTGTGAGGTACAGACAAAATATATGCAGGGGCATAGTATTGCTAACTTAATCTTCTATTCTAAGTGACTGAAATAAAAAATACTTGCAATTGAAATTAAATTAAACTTGCAAAAGTAGAAATGACATGAAAAACAAGAAATGACATGAAAAGAAATCTAATCTATGAAAGCATAAGATTGCATGAAATAAACTGATGTAAAAAAACTAACATTAACTTGTGAGCTCACATAAAATCAATATAACTAATTCATGACCAAGACATCAAAATATGAAGAGATCAAACTATCTATTCTAAAATATGAAATCTATTACAACAAGATCAAATCCATGACTATCTAAAAAGATGAACCAATTCTCTACTACCAAACCACTAGAGAGGCCTCTAACCAAAATGAGGAGAGAGCCCTCCTATTTATACATGAATTCAAGATAACTAATCATAATTACAGATCCATTATTCTCTCAACTTATCCCTCAAAATCCTCAACAAATCCACTTTTCTCTCAACTTATCCCTTCAAATCCTCCAACAAATATTGGATGAGATATTCTCTCCACATTTCCATAATCTTCTCCTTGAAATTAGCCCACATATTGAAGATGAAATTTGAATTTGAGGCTAGGTAGTGACTTTTCTTGTTAAAGTCTTCAAATACACCTGTAAGCATCACCAAACTCATCCAACTTTAAAGTATAATGAAAATATGTTATTTTTCTCAATAATTAACCACAAATTCACTCAAAATACTCAAAAATAAATGATTTGGAAAATGGTAATATAAATCAATATTTATTATTGAAATGGTGAATATTAATGGTTTTATGGAAGGAAAAATAGGAATAAGGTGATAAATAGTATGTGAAATGATGAATAAAATGTGGTCTCTTTGTGGCTCAACATTCTCCCCAACTTGACTAGTTGCATGTACTCATGCAACTATGCATTGATTCTCTTTTTAACTTTTGGCTTTGTGGCTGGGATTTACATGATGATGGTATGTAACAGTAAATCATTCCATAATTGGAAATGCACGTGTGGCAACAATTTTTCTTATGGTTGGTTCTTGTCTGACAACCATAAGTATAACAAATGTTTGGTTCTTGTGTTAACAACATTTGCTCGTTTTACTTGTATTTTTGCTGCAATACATAATATTTATGCATTAGAAATGATGAACCATAGATGTATATTAGAAAGCCCTTTTCTTCATATTATGAATCATGCCAATATATATAGCATAGTTTGGGACATACATGTTGATTAAGGGTAAATGGGATGATGAAAATCTAAAATGATAATGAATACCCCCCCCCCCCAACTTAAGGTGTATTAGGTTTATGAAAAGGAGAAAGGGAATGTAGTGAGGGGATTTTCCAAATTCATTCATTTTCTAGTATTTAAGGAATTACATGGTTAAAGATTAGAAAAAAATATACCTCCATTTACCCAAAAAGTTGATGAACCATGCAATAGGAATGTGGCTGCTGCTGGATAATAGAATGTGAAGTGAAGGATCTGAACTACTACTTGGTTGGATGAAGTAAAAGATAAGAGTTGAAAGTAGAACTGTGGTAGTCTCATATGGCTGAAGTATGCTGCTATAAAACTACTGATGGAGTCATACAAAGTATATAGTCTTCACCTACTACAAAACCGGATGGTGCAATTCTTACCATGCGAATAAATGTGTCGATGTCGAACATGGAAAGAAGTCACTGGATTATCGACCACTGATGAATGCCATTAACCAATGCAAGGCAATATCACTATTGATGTCAATGAGTGCCAAGGTACCTAAGTAAATCATGCAAAGTGCGAATAAATGAGCTGATGTCGAGCCACTTGCAAGATCTAATGATCAAGGGACATTGATGTATTCCCATGATTTTCAACGAGAGAACTTGCCATTAAGGCATGCAAGCCTCAAGGTACTAAAAATGAACTCTAGTCTCTATCCCAGATAGTGTGGTGAGGTCGATGGGGCAAGAGTTGTTGAAAGGTGGGCCTTAAGGAATCCCACATCAGTCAAAACGAGTTGTACATAATGAGTGGTAGGACTATAGATGAAAGATATGAGGGTCAAACAGTTTTTATGGCAGGGATAACAAAGCAATGTAGTTATGGAAAGGAAGCTAAATGGTTTTATTCATAAGGAAAAAGATAAACTGAAAATGGGAAAATTGTGTGCGACTCAGAAAGGTAGACATGCGGGAAGTTATGATGTATAAGGCAGTGAAAAAGTAGACTCTAACATGAATGTCGAATAGGATTGGAAGGAGAAAGGGTGATAATCATGACATGACGTAATTGGTTTTTGAAATGATTCTTTGTGGAAGAAAAATGTCATGACATACTTAGAAAACTTGAGAGGAGGATGTGCAGAGCCAAAGGCTCGCACGCACAAAAGAATGGTACTCAACCAATTCAATTAATCAAAGAGAAATGATTACAATATATAGTGAAACAATGTTCAACCAAATGAGCTGTTAGATCCTATACTCATGGATCTCAACCCTATCTCCTAATCTTATGAGATGCACACAATCCAAACACTATTATGCAACCTTACATTTCTACATTATTCTACCATCCTCCCTTAATGTAGAAATGGATCAAAATATTAAATATGCCTGTAGTTCCAGGCTTACAAATCATCAAAGAAAATTAATGATCTAGAGTTCCAAGCCTTGAACTCTACAATCCTCCACTTCATTTTGACCTTAGTTGATGTTAGATAGTATTTGTTTATGTTTTTCCTTTTCCTTCTCTTCTAGTTTGGGAGCTTGTAGTCTATAGACATTGATGTATAGTGAATTCTAGTATTTGATTGGGCCTCTGCTGTCCTGGATCTTCCTTCAGGTTTAACTACAAAATTAGTAATTCTCATCCATCCTAGTCTGCAATCAGCTGTATTCTGTGCAGTGTAATTCTGCAACATAAGCCCATAATTCAACAATATCTTTTAAACGTCTGCAAACCTGATGCATTCTTCATCACAAACATAGTCAACATTTTGAGAATTCTTTGGCTCTTCAAGCTAGTCTGTAATAAACTTCAACTTTGCTTCAAAATCGACTATTGTTTCTTCAGTTGTTTTAACTCTAGCCAAAAAGTTATCTATTAAAATTGTTTCCAACATTATTAAAATCCCTTCTTCTCTTGAGAGGCATTCTTGATCATATAGGTGCTCAAGTGCAGCATCAAAAGACATATTTATCTTTTCTTTAGTGAGGAAGCTAGACAAGCTAGCAGCCACACCAGTTGACTCTCCTCCTCAGCTCTGTCTCTTCCACACACAACAATCAACAAACAACGAGCTCTCATAGGCAGCACATGCACCAACAAGCTCTCCCTTCACACTTCGGCAGCGATCAGTTCAGGGCGGGGAGCAATTTCTCACCCGTGGCATACACTAGCAAATTCCAGAGGATTGGGCACCGATTCAATCAACACAAAAAGGATTGGGCAGTGATATCAACCAATCAGATTGGGCCTGTCAAAAAAGTCTTACTCGGTAAAAAAATATTTACCCACATCAAGCAATGGTGTAATGATCCGACAACGATTGGAGAGAACGATGAGCAATAAGCTATTATGCCAGCGATCTTGGGTACCGTGCGTTCACTCTGTTGACTATAGCATCATTAATAATTCTTCATTCAACCAAAACAATTTACCAATGAATTTCCACACACGCACAGGCAGCCGGGCATCTCCTTTGGCAGGCAGGCGGTGCCATTGCTTCTCCTATGTAATTTTTGGTGAATGCACCGCTCCTTCTCTTCAACTGATGAGTGGTGCCACGATAACAAAAAGATTATCGGCCTTCTCCACACTTCAAGTGATCAAACTTCTCCACGCTGATCAAATTAAATTTCAGCGGCACTGGCGGTCTCCTCCACGCTAAGAGACTCATGCACCAGGCTCTTCCACAGGCGATCTGCTCTCCCACCAGCTATGTGATTTTTTTTTTTGAAATCTCAATTTCTCCTTCAATTTCACAGTGATCTCCATGCTAACCAGGAAATCATTGGTTGATCTCTCAAGGTAATATCCACGGTTCATATTCAACAGCAATCTTGATGCAACAGATCTCCACGTTTCTGGATTTAGTAGCAAACTTTACCACCAGAGTTGAGCTCCAGCACACTTCTCCAAATCGCAGTTTGTTGGCTACTTCCACGGCGTCTTCAAAGGAGAAAAGTATATATATATACCTCCACGCTCACAGAGCAGCAATCTCCACGCTTCTCCTAGTGCAACAAAAAAAATAATCTTCACGACTCTCTATCGCTGCCTCTTCACAGCTCTCACTGCCTCTTCACAGCAGACTTCAAACTCAAACAAGAGTTTCAATGAGAAAAAAAATTTGGCTGTGATCTTCACGTGGAGCTGCTCAGGCTTCCCATGAAATCCAATGTTGGTCTCTGCTGGCAATCTGCTCCACACTCAACGAACAATTTGGATTCACCTTCGCTGATCTGATCTGGTCTACCTCCTTCACGGTGCTAGGCTCATCCTCTTTGCTTCTCCCACCGACGATCTGAGATTTTTTTTTTTGAAGTGGATCTCTATGTTTCTCCTTTAGCCTTCAATTCTTCACGTGCCAGGCAGCAGTGCGGCTTCTCCTTCACGGTGATGGAAAGGGCTCCTTCAACACCAGCTCAAGGCAATAGATCTTAGCACACAGGCTCTCATACCAACTTAGAAAACTTGAGAGGAGGATGTGCAGAGCCAAAGGCTTGCACGCACACAGGAATGGTACTCAACCAATTCAATTAATCAAAGAGAAATGATTACAATATATAGTGAAACAATGTTCAACCAAATGATCTATTAGATCCTATACTCATGGATCTCAACCCTATCTCCTAATCTTATGAGATGCACACAATCCAATCATTATTATGCAGCCTTTCATTTCTACATTATTCTAGCAGACATACATAGTAAAAACTCAACTTCTTTAAGCTTTTAATGGAACATTTTTCTAAAAATTTTCTGCGATTCTGGAAATTATTTCTGCATGCCATTTGTTCGTCTTTAAATCTACAAAAGGTTAGCATTTTCCTACAATAATCTTGTGAGGGCATTAAAAATATAGGAAAATATGTGCTTAATAAACCATGTCGAAGAGAATAAATAAAATGCTCTTATACTTGAAAAGTAGCAACCCTTTTTGTCGAAATCTGTTTCTGAGTGACTTACGACAACAAGTTAGCGCAATAATCATAAAATTTTGAGAAGATTCCAAGTTCATTTAAAATTTAAAATTTTATGATTTTATTTATTACCTAATACTTTTTATTTATTTATATGTTTTTAGTTTTTAACTTTATTTTATTTTTATTTTTGTATTTTTATCATAATTCTTTTATTACGATTGCTAAATTGTTTTATTTATATATTTATTTTAAATTGTTTGTAATTTTTTAATTTAATTTTGTTTAAGAACAAATTATATTTTGTATATATTTTTAATATATTTATATACTAATTCAATTCTACAACTTTTAATTTTGTGTTTTTCTTCCTTTACAATAAAGTAAAACAAAGTATTATTGATTTAATTTTATGTTATTTATTTTTTAAATTTATATAATTTTTTAATGTTTATATTTTAATTTATGTGTTGTTTTTTGTTCTAACAAAGTTTTTATATCCTCATACAAAAATGAATGCATCCTTACGTAATGATTGAGCAAATAGAGAGAGAGGGTCGACTCTTTCAGTGGTCGACCCCTCTAAAAGCAGACTATCTTAAAGAAGAGTGTGCAAACAAGTGATTTCTATGATAAGTTTAGTAGTTTTAATGACCACGCGGATACCTTCCCCCAATGAAAGATGTGCCAGGTCCCACTGTGCAAAAATAAATAGATCAAGAAGAAGGCGTAGCTGCGATAGTAGCTTCCTTCGATTTCAAAAAAAAAATGAAACAGTCTTTGATTTAGGGTTTTTGTATCAAGCTTCCATATTGTCTAATTTCGTTCAATTGATGGACTATTATCAATTCAATGAGATCGTGTGTGTGAAGTAATATGTTTAAATTTGGCCATAAACTCTATGTTCTATGGGGTAAGGGGAGTCGAAAAGCTATGGATAGAGGTCGTAGTTCACCCTATGCATTATCCATGTTTGCATTGTAAATACATGGAAACTGCGCAAATAAATTATAGTTATAGATTTAAAGTATATAACCTCAATTTCTTATATGTATATTCACTTGACATACATTAATTTTTAATACCATGATCTTACATAGCATTTCAAATGATATATATATTCCTCTCACTTTCAATTATCATTAATATAATTTCCAGATTCTTTAAATTTCAATCCCCTCACCATCAAAATTATTTAATTATAAAATATGCACTTTATTAACTCATATATCATAAGAATTCTTATTTCCGTAGAAAATATATATTCCATAAATATTCATGCCATACCATAACATAAACCTTATTTCACTTGTACTTATATATACTCTATAATCCCATACTACAATGTATAAGCCTTCGTTTTACTGGTCATATATATTCTCACCATAACCATCATTCAAATATAAATATTAATCTGTTAATCTCCCAATACATATAAGTTATAAAGTGCAATAAATTTCTTTATTTTTATTATTTCCAATGAATAAATTGTTTGCGTAGGGTTCCCAAGGTTAGCTTAGATCCTTCAACTTCTCCATTCCACATGGATTTCTATTCAAATTCACTCATTGTGTGATGGTTGTTCTTGGTTTCTTGTTGTATATAATCTTCAATAACTTCATTCTACAACTTTGTTGCATGCAAACCACTTGTTTCTCAATCAATTTTGGAATAGAAATTCACATAACCAGAGAACATAGATTTCCCAGACTTTTTATTTTGTTTTGTATATTTTTTTCCTTCCCCATCTTAAAAGATAGTAGTCAACAAAGGCCACATGATATGCCAAGTGAATCACAATCTTATCATTTGGCTGACGTGTATCATTCAACATTTCTTGTTTTCTGATAGACTGACCAACAAAGGCATCGTCATATTTTGAATTTGCGAGAATTGGGATGCTAATTAGCCATTTCCATGCAGAAAATGACTATATATTAGTTTATATTTTGGGCATGCATAGGGGCTCAAGTGAAATACTCTCACTATGGTATAAACCTAAACAACACGATGATAAAAATGTTCTATCTACACTGGTGCCTACAAGTTTAGGGTATGTCAACCATATGTGAAATTTTATTCTGAAATGGTAGTTTAGTGCCAGATAAAGCTATAATGTTTTATTGACAAACTCCATATGTGACGCCATATACACCATTCAACACAAACACATCGATGCGAAATCAATGAAACCCAAGAAAACTAAAAACCTAAAACCTAAAACCAACATGTACTTTTTTTGTAAAACCTAATCTAAGAATCACCATAATCAAATGGAAAGGACGAGCCCTGGCATGGATTTCTCCTTATATTTCACAGCGCTGCTCTCCCACATAGGCGAACATGGCTGTTTCTGTCGAAGCAAATAAGGGTTGAATCCTGTTAAAGTGATTGTTGTGTTGAAATACTCTCGAACTCTTGTGACTACCCCATTCTCTACAGTGTAGACATGAACCCAGTAAGGGGTTTCATCCTCGCAACCTTCAACGAACACCTTGTTACCAAGTGTAGTAATAGACTGAGGTGTGAAGGTGAAAGAGTCGGGAGAGTATGGTTCACCCGTGAGCATACGCATTAGGTATTGATAGAAGGGTGGTCTGTGGAACCACTAGTCTAAGTCGGGGGCCAAAATCCCCTCCACTGTTTCGGCATTTCTCAACTCCAACGCAGCGTAGAGTTGACGAACCATCTTTATATATTCTTCTCCCTCCACATTGATCTCTGCAAATGCATTATTTACCAGGTTTAAGCAAAAAGAGATCAATGAGAAAATTGCAAATAACCTCAGAGAAAAATGGCCGATATACAAGCCAATATGCGCAAGATGGTCTCGGTTTCGATTCTAGTTATATTGTTCATCAACGGTAATGCTACCACTACAACAAGGCCAACAGTCTCAGAACTAACCTCTGAAAGTATGCAGCCAAGACAGAAAGATCATCCTCTAATTCCTTCATTATGTGAGTATGTTCAGCTGTGCATGGAATCGAATTGCAACCCTCCAAAAGTATGCGCTACGTTTTATGAAAATTCTATGTGCTGTGACCCTTAATCGACATACAGGTGCTTTGGTAAAATTATTTAGATTTGGTTTGAATGTCGAAAATATGTATGCTGTAACAGGTGGTATTAAATTGTAACTAATTGATTGATTAAATCCTGCTTCATTCGAGAATTGAGTGTATATCCTTCTCCTATTGTTAAAGGAAATGGGAAGGTTTTAATTTGCAAATTCGATTGGCAACAAAACCATCATCCTACGAGACTGGCATGAATCTGTTGCTAAAGGTATCAAATCACAGAGAAGATAACTGTGAAATAATAACTCTGACGCGTGGGAAAAATCGTTGCATCCAAATCAGAGTTGGTTGTAATGAGTGCCAAATGGTCGTTAGAATCAATGACAGGATATCCACAACTATCTGTTTAACAATTAATAAAATAGAACGTACAGGATATCCTGAGTGGATTACGGCGAGAAGACAGGCACTAAACCTCTGTTAGGCATGCAAATTTCTTCATATGGGGTATTTCCCAACTTGGAACTGGTATCCACGAACGCATTAATTGCAGATCATGGTTGATCTGTAACGCTATTGGTAGAGATCTGAGTTGACTCTATGTTCAGAGAGCTGTTCATAATAGGGGAAGGCCCGTAACGGGCCCTTTAGGTAACATGGTGAAAATGGGTTTGAAGGCCCAACTCTTTCCCATAACATCAGATGGGAGGAGACCTAATTGTAATTTATGATGCAGAGATTCGTTAGTTTGCTGGTTATGGTCAAGTTCATCATATTTCCTGTGATTAATCTTTAGGGATGGAGCCTTAGATTGAGGAGGCAAGGGGCAGACTCCTGAACAGGGCGAAATCATACAGAGAAGTATAGCCAGGCATGGTATAAGCAATATGCAAGCAAACACTGAGGAATTTGATCTTGAGCGGCCTCCATGATATCAATCTGAACTCACAAATTTGAGATGGAAACCATAAGCTATTCGATTAAGCAAGTGAGTCTGTTGTTTCAGTCGCTTCTATGGATTCTTAAAAATACGATCTTTATCTTTCTGTTGATCCAGAGTCTTTAACAATTAGTCGATCGTTTTAATCGTTTTTATATTTTAAATTTTTTTATGTTTGCAGGTTGCGAATGAAAGGTTGAAGTGTTTGTAGGTTGCGCATGGAGGACTGAAATGATTTGTTTTATTTATTTTAAAAAAATTTAACATATTTTTCTTTTTAAATTTAATATTCATGTTTAAAAATTGCATTCTTTTAATATATATATATATATATGTTTTAATGTTTGCAGGTTTTAATAATATATGTATTACTAACTTAAAAACTAGAAATTTTTATTCATAACAAAATTAAAAAATAGATGTTGATCAAAAGGGAATTTTTTTTAGATTTAAATTTTCATTTAAAAACTAATATTAAAAAATATTGTAAAAGTAAAACAAAAAACTATATAGAAAAACTAAAATTAGTATATAGATTTATTCATTTGTTTATTGCGTTTTTTTATTTGTTTATAGACTTAAAAGAAACTAATCCTTAATGTAATTTTTTAATCTTAGCATGACTTAAAAATTATTTAAATAAACATGGAAGTTCAGAATGAAAAGAAATCAAAATTTCAGTTGTTATTTTTTCATAAATATTTTTAAATTTAAAAGATTAAAACTATTTTTAATTCCTAAGAAAATTAAAAACAAAATAGTAAATAAGACGAAAATGAAAATTTTAGTAAACAAAAACATTAAAGCAAATTAAAACATCCTACATGCTAATTTTGAATTAGAAATATAGACTAAAACCTACCTACTCTAATTAAAAATTAAATATTATTTACATAAAATGAAATTTCCAATGCAACCATCTATCTAAAAGAAGTAAAAAAATGTTCACATATGATTTTATAAAATGAAAACTAATATATTAAAAAATATGCGAAGTTAGGTGTTGTAAATGTAAATTAACAAAACAAAAATAGAAACAAAACTGATCTAACATAATACTTACTTGGAACCTGTGTTTGATGCAGCTTTCATTTGCATGATGATCACCCAAGAACTCTTCTTCATCCTCTTCAATCTCCAGTTCGAATCGGTGTTCTTCATCTGATATGCATGATTATTCAAATGTCGATTCTTTCTTGTTTGCTTCAGGAGGAGTGATTTCATCCTTGACTGCTGTCAAGATCTTCTCTTCCAGAGAAGAGGAGATCTTGGTTTTTGCTAGGATCTGGGTGAGCTTCTCTAAGCTTATGCTCAACCTAAAATCATTTTGCTGAAATCAAATCAAATGCTAAAAAGAAAAGAGATGAAAAACAAGTACATGACAAATGCAAAAAATAGTACGAAATGGGTTAGTACAAAACGAGTGCAAAAATATAAATTAAAACTGCACAAAAATCTGTACAAAACAAAAAATTAAAAGCAAGTTAGTAGGAAATAAAGGCACCTAAAAATGAAAGCAATCCAAAATTTTACACTACAAACTGTAAAAGAAAACTTGCATAAAAACAACTCGCATTTGCAGAAAATGAAAGAACACTCTTGCAGAAAAATAAACAGGCTTGTAGAAACAAAGGAACAACAAGGCTTTGGGGCACCCCACTATAGTGGATGCATAGGTTCTTACCTCTCGTTTTACCGTTCTCCCCTCCCCCTTGCTGTGTAATGTAAAAGTAATCTATCTATCTATCTAAACTCTGATCCCTTTTAGCACCTCCCTCGCAACGACGCCAAAATGTTGGTGAAAATATTAAACAATTTTATAACATATATCCAACAATTTAATTGTCAACCCGGAGAGAGCATAAACTTGTGAGGTACAGACAAAATATATGCAGGGGCAGAGTATTGCTAACTTAATCTGCTATTCTAAGTGACTAAAATAAAAAAATACATGCAATTGGAATTAAATTAAACTTGCAAAAGCATAAATGACATGAAAAGCAAGAAATGACATGAAAATAAATCTAATCTATGAAAGCATAAGATTGCATGAAATAAACTGATATAAAACAACTAACATTAACTTGTGAGCTCACATAAAATCAATACAACTAATTCATAACCAAGACATCAAAATATGAAGAGATCAAACTATCTATTCTAAAATATGAAATCTATTACAACAGGATCAAATCCATGACTATCTAAAAAGATGAACCAGTTCTCTACTACCAAACCACTAGAGAGGCCTCTAACCAAAATGAGGAGAGAGCCCTCCTATTTATACATGAATTCAAGATAACTAATCATAATTACAGATCCACTATTCTCTCAACTTATCCCTCAAAATTCTCAACAAATCCACTTTTCTCTCAACTTATCCCTTCAAATCCTCCAACAAATATTGGATGATATATTCTCTCGACATTTCCATAATCTTCTCCTTGAAATTAGCCCACATCTTGAAGATGAAATTCGAATCTGAGGCTAGGTAGTGACTTTTGAGCTTGTTAAAGTCTTCAAATACACCTGTAAGCATCACCAAACTCATCCAACTTTAAAGTATAATGAAAATATGTTATTTTTCTCAATAATTAACCACAAATTCACTCAAAATACTCAAAAATAAATGATTTGGAAAATGGAAATATAAACCCATATTTATTATGAAAGTGGTGAATATTAATGGTTTTATGGAAGGAAAAATAGGAATAAGGTGATAAATAGTATGTGAAATGATGAATAAAATGTGGTCTTTTGTGACTCAACACTATCCAGCTATTGAATACAAAACTGAAGATTCCAGTCACTCGGTTGATCCAAGCTTCTGTTGACAGTGTTAGAAAAATAAAAAGAATTTTTGTCCCAAGAACTGAATGGTAATAAAGCTAAATTGTAGAAACTTGTTGAAGAACAGAGCCAATGGGAAAATTAAAGAGCTTTCCTTATTGCTAAGATTGATATCTTAAATAAGAATCAATTAATTTTAGAAAAGGAAAGAGAGGAAAAGAAAAGAATAAACATGTGGAAACAAGTCAGCCAAGTACATAGACAAGTACTTAATCTATTGTTCAAGCTATGTCATAATTTATCTTGAGAGATGAAGAAATACAAAGTTTGAAAACATAAAATCAAAGGTTGGCTGAAATAGTTAAGAAAACAGAAGAAGAAGAAATATTTTTTGAGAATAAGAGCAAGGAATTGCTTGATAAGAATCAAAAGTTAGAAGAGAAAATTTTAGGACAACTACCAGTACAAGGTGCAAGGCATCTCATTTGGGATATGATTATTACAGAAGTAGCAAAAATCAAACCTTATTTGAATTAGATCAAAGATAAATATATGGTAATTAATGTGGAAAGACAAAGTTGCACAACTGTAAAAGAAACATTGGATAGGAAATCGATAGATACAACTCAAAACACTATAAATTTTCTTAATACTTTGTCAAAAGAAGAGTTAAGAACAATGGGAATAAAGGACATGATTGTAGTAAAAAATTGGGCAAGGAAGGTTATTGGAAAACATTATCACATTGAAAGTTTCCAAGTAAAGACAAACCAGATGCTACATCAAGTGAAGTCTTTCAAAGGCTTATTTATAGAATTGTTTCAAAAGGGCATGCCTTCTTTTTGGGATGAGGATGGAAAGATGATATCTCCATCTGAATATCAGGCTTTGCTGGTGTTGCTGCTACAATCACTACCCCATATTTTTTGTGATTTTGCCCCCCCCTTAAATGTTTAGCTTTTATGCTGCCCCAGGTAATTTTTGCTCTCTGAAATTTTTTTCATGACTTAGTCTATTTTTTGCTCGATTGCGAATTTTTTTTTTGAAACTCAGGTTTTTTACTTGACACATTGGCTGAACCCATCGAATTGGGCCAATGTATTGGAGAATATCATGCTTTTCACTCGAGTTATTGCTTGCTTTTATCATTGTTTAAGAAGTCTTTTTTTTGAGTTTGTCGATACGTCGACGAAACTTGTATGCTGGAGCCGATATTCTTGGCAGGGTTTTATTTTTCTTCCTGAAATTCATTTGAAGATCTTGCAGAAGCCTCTCAAGAGTTTCGTTTGTTTTTACCAATGGTGTCGAGCCAACTCGGAGAGTTGAGCCTGTCTGATCGGAGGGGTTTTATTTTCTTTGTCGCTCGCTTCGTGTCGGGAATTCTCCATGAGTTCACCGAGGATTATTTTCGGGATCTTATGCTGATAGCATCGGTAACACTCATATTGTCCATTCCATACATTCAAATCAACTAATAGTTTGCACCCGATGGGGTTTTTATTTTGTTTACTGCTGAAATTTTCGGGAAGTTTTGGTGAGTCCCCGCGACAACAATCGGAAGAACTCCAATGTTGGAGCCAATGCCGTCACGGGTAGTCTTTCTTTTCACTGCCGATAAGGATTAAAGAATCCCGCCAATAGGATTAACATCGGCAGGAGCGTCGAATGCCATCCGATAACATTAGTTCTGCTCAATGACTCCACCCAACATTGTCACGCCTACCTCAGTTTTGTTTGTCGATTTGGATGATCTTTTCGATGAAGGTTTTTAACTTTGGCGCTAAAATGATGTTTTACCGATGGGTCATTTAATCACCATCTACCGCATTTAATGCTACTTACGACGTTTGTCCCTATTTAAGCCTCGGAGGGTTTGTGTTAGGTTAATTTCATTATTGTTTGGAGCGCTTAATTTCATTGCCATTTGGGAGCACTTCGAGCTTGCATTACCTAGACTTCACCAACTGCGTGAGTTGTTTTCTACCCAACCGTCGAGCTACCAATTGCAATGTAGGATTCGAACTCCTTACAAGTTACTTTCTCGCTTGTTTTATTGGGTGAACGCGTGTTTGTTAGGGATTTTCTTACAAGATTAAAGTTTTCCTGGGTTCTTGGTATTTATAGTCTTATATAAAACTATATAAAATGGGTTGTTAAGCTCTCAAACCTCATAAGGGTTTTCCCTGGGTCATTCCACATAGTGAACCCTTGTTCTCGATTGATATTAGCATGGCCATGGGGGATTTTGTTTTCCTCACCCTCTCCACACCACCTGGCCTCGCTGTTCAGATTGTGAGCATTGGGATGTCAGGGTTTCTCATTGGCGAGGCGGCCAGTCGAGCATTTCTATGACTGTGCCACCTCTAGTTCAGGTTATTATGTAGTAAGAGGGGAGGTATCATTGTTGGCCGACGTAGGGTATTGAGAGTCTTCCCCAGATTGGTTGTAGTGTCCAAGCCTGTCTATGTTTCCAAATCCATTAAGCCTATGTGGGGTTTTTCTTTGGTTTCTGTAAGTAGAATGCTTGGCATGATCTCTTAGAATATAGTGTGGATTCAAGCCATTAAGAAAGTCGCAGATGATTGTTGGTTTTTCAAAACCTGATGTCTAGAACCCGTGCATTATGAAGTTTGCTTTTGGATCGATTCAGCCGTGACCTAGTGTTCACCTTATGGTTTTGGGAGTAGCTGAATAATTTTTTTTTCTTTTAAAGTATTGTGAGATGTTCGAAGATGATTTGGTAAAGGAATTTTATTTGAGATTTAATCCATTATCCTGCATGTTAATAACAATAGTACATCTCTATATATTTGATTGGTAATGAATGCATGCTACTAGACCATGATATATTTTAAGTCATTCTTCTGTATGTTTGTATTGCAGATTCCACCTTTATATAACACCATGCCCAATAAAGGGAAGAAGAAGGATCAAGTCGAAGAAGGCGATCCAGATGTAGAAATTGTGTCCAAAATGGAAATCATCTACGAAGACATGAAGGCTATCACTGGGGTTGAGCTAGAATTCAAATGGGGCCAAATTTATCAGATGATCAAGGACAAGAATCTCCTAGATGAAGGTTTGGAAGACCTACCATTGTGTGCAAACATCAAAAGATCCACCATTACAAAAGTGGCTACACGCCCTGAGCTGTTCTCGTGTGCCGAAGTTATCGGCTGGATCCTATCTTGGATGGATGAAACTACCCTAGTCGTGAACAACACAGAGAAGAATGTTTTTTCCTCTTTCAGCCCTGCCTATATTGCCAAAGCCTGCAAGTTACCAGTACCCCAAGATTTCATGACAGATAAATGGATAAAGGATTTGGATATGGACGTGATTGACTGTGCTAAGAAGATGATGTTGGCTGGGATGCAGTTTCGTCATAAAGCTTTAGGATAATATGAGACTGCTAATCTGGGCACCCCTTACTGTCTCATAGCCTTGATGGTAAATCGTATTGTCCGAGCAAATAGGAAGTTATATAAGATAAGATGGATTCCAATAATATATCATGTAGCCATGGAAGGTACAATTTTAAACTGGGAAGACATCATGGTGAATAGTTTGTCATCTTGCATAGCTGCAGCCTTGGGGGGTCTGACCCAAAGGAATTATGAGTTCTACATGGGCTATTTCTTGATTGAATATATCTTGTGCACTCATCCATTCCCAAAGTTGAACTATGATTGGGATCCAACCAGGACTCCTGTATACTCTTCATACCAACTCTTGTGGGCACACAGGTATTATAGTTTCTACAAAGCTATCTGCAAATATTTTATGGTACCTGTTATCTCTAGGGTTGTTTCACCTGTTTATTTTTAAATTTTTGATTATGGTTGGTTTTTTGTTTTAATTTTGCTTGGTTTTATATTTCATGTTTGATTGATCTTCATTAGGGTTCCTTTTGTTACCAGAAATCATCAAAGGATTCATTCATAAGCCATGAGCCCATACTGGCAGCAGAGTTTCAAGCTTAAGGGAATATGGTAAATATTATGAGGTCTACATACAAAAATTTGTTGAAACAAGCGTGCAATTCGAACTGGAAAGGAGGAAGAAAATATGCAGATGTTGGTAGCAGATGAAGGACTAACGAGCATACCATCATGGTTCTTGAAGGAACAGCGGCCTGTGTTTTTACGATTGGTTCTTATTGAAATTTTCAATGATGAGAGGAAATCCCTGTACAAAGACAGTAAGGAACAGGGTTATGCAGGGGAAAGGTGCATAGGAGGTTTTTACATAGATCAGTTTCTCAGAAATCCAGAATTTGATTTTGGCACTGCGATGGAAGAACGGTTTATGCATGAAGTAAGAAAGGCAATAATCATAGGAGCATCGTCAACAGATGAAATTAGTACTGAAACTTCTCATTTTGATGATAAAATGCGATTCATACTTGCTTTACTATTGCTATTTAAGCTACGGCCACATTTACTAGCACATCACTCAAATTTTGATATTTTTCTGCCAGTTCTGCCCAGAACCCTGAACAAAGGGGACTTGCACAAGCTACTATATTGTTACTTCATTGTATAGCAGCGCATTCAGATGTAGCCGATTGTATGTGTTCTGAGGAATTCATTTGTATTATATCATCACTTTTGGACTTGAAAGTACCCCAGTTTGATGTTGGTTTTGCTGGAACAAATCCTCAGTTATGTAGTTTATGGCTTCTATTACGTTTTTTACGCTTAAGCTGTAAAGCTGTTGAGCTTGCTCTTCGATTTAATATAGTTCCAAAGCTAATTAAGATAATTAGAATGAGTGATAATCGTATGGAAGGAACTAGGGATCCCTCTGATGTTGTTAGTAAAAAAGTAGCAGAATGCTTGGCAGTGATGTCTGCAGATAAGCGTTCAGGTCAAGAGGTTTGCATTTCGCAAATCCAAAATTGGTGTTGGCAACAGGCTATTGGATGTATTAGATTGACCACATAGATCGCTGCAGCTAGAGGATGCTTTGTTGTTATGGAGGTTATGAAGCGATTTGAAGGAGCCTATGTTATTATTTTCAAAAGCCTACACTACCCTAATGAGTCGGTTGCATGTAAACGTGGCAGTCCATTGCTACTTGGCATTAAGGAGTTGACAGAGGTTGGAAAAGTACTAAAATACCCAAAATAGTGAGTTGCTTCCACAAGGGCATGATCGAGGCTGAAGACACAGGATCAGTAGTCAAATGTGGCAAGAATACAGGGTATCCAATGAACATATGGCAGCACGAGGAATTTATTCCTTTTCTTGGATTCAGTTATAGAATTTTCAGCTGGCGATTATCTTCAGGATCGATTGTGTAATTTGTAACTATTGTTAAAATATTCGATCCTGAAATTGTGGATCTCAAATGGTTTTGAGAATTCAGTTTATCTATAAATGTAAAAACTTATATGTAAGGTGAGGGGAGGAGGTCCCATCTAAGGTCTCGACTGAGTAGAGAAGGAGGAGTTCTTCCTTTCAGGACAACGCAGGGGACTGGAGGTTGGCAGTTTTGGGAGCAATGCTTGATGATTTGTAAGCACACCTGTGTAGCATGAGCATTTTGCAGCTTCAATGACAGGTTCTAGTTTTGAATAAACTTGATGATGATTTGTCCTTGTGTTATATAAATTGTCTCTTTGATAATTCTGTTATGTATATGGTCATTCATATTCCATTACAATAATTCTTATCGTGAGATGACAGTTATCTTTTTATTTTTACAAACATTGACAGTTTCACTTCATGATTTAGGATCATAGTACCTGGGTATTGAACTTTGTGATTGATTTCATGTTATACAGCATTTGTTTGATTTTCTTGCAGCTCTGATTCATACCAGCCTTCACTTAAATGCTTTGATCTTTGTATAAATACTTGTATTTACCAATCTGTGACATATACCAGTTTTCTTTATTGTAAATTGTGTGATGTTTTGATTTTATACCAGAACTGTGTAAGCTGTACAAACAAGTAATACTAGCTTAGTGCCTTCTAGTACTGTAAGTTCCATTAGCCCTAATTTGATACCAGCCTGTGTTTTCAACTTGATTTCATTTGATTTATGCATTTTTGAACAAAGATTTCCTTAAGCTTGAATCCCGTAGTCTAGGTTCAAGAAAAACTGTAGATAATTTAGTCTGGATGATATTTGAATCTTCCACTGACTGTGATGGATTTTTGGCTTTTGCAAGATGAAAAGATGGAGCTTTTATAACTGTTTCTTTACTATTTTTACTGCTAACCTTGTCAATTTCTGGTTTTTCTTCTAAGGAAACATCATCCAGGACAGTCACTTCTTTGCTATCCAATCTAGGGTTAAGCAGTTTCTTCAAATTTAACTTTAACTTATTTGTTGGCCTGGTTTTAGGCCTCCAAGTTGGTGCTAATTCTCCCATCATCCTCAGATTTCTTCTTTGATGCTTTACTGCAGCAAACTCCACAACTTCAACTCTGTTCTTCTTTCTCAGAGGTCTGACCTTCTTGTTTTCCAAAGTAGAATATTCTCTACATGTTTCAGCCTTAACTTCAGTTTTAACAATGGATTGGTACTCCTCTAACAAATATCCCTCATCATCTGACAGGATAGTGATGGGACTCCTTTGCTGGGTCTGAATCTCTACTTCCTGTACAGTAATTTCTTCTGTGACAGAAACTTTATTTTCACTGGAAACTTTTGCTGGTGTCAAGTGTTGCATAGGCTGCTCTTTCTTTTATGTAAACAATGAATATTTACCCTTAATGTCAGCTGAATACACTTTAGGTTCATTGTCATCCTTCAAGTCCTTAAATTGAAACCATTGAATTTTAATTTGAATTAAAACCCCATCGATATCTTCAATATCAAAATACCCAGCAGGTGTTTCAATGCCATACTCAACACCCATGGTATTGTCACTGTTACTTGAGCTTTGGAATTCAAGTAACTCTCCATCACGGAATTCCAAATCATCCTCCATTTCATGATCCTCTTGTCCACATGAATCATGCATTTCATCATTGACAAGGTTTAAAATAAATTCGGTGAGGCCACAAAAATCAAAGAGACAAACAAGGGCTGCCTTATCAAGAACTGGCTTTGTAACCTGGAAAGGAATCCATTTGAGAAGATTCTAGGTAATATATCAACCACACCAATAGCAATTAATTTCCCATCAATCAAGTACTGCCGGTGAAATGAGCCAAAGCCACAAGGAGGTGCAGGGTTGTCATTCCCTAGTGGAACAAAAATGAGTGGAGTTTCCACTAGAAATCTTCTGTAAGAACTCTCCTGGACTTCCTCTGGTCTATCATTATGCACCCTTATTTGATACTTCTTGTACAAGGCAAACTCTTCAGGATCAAATGCTGATCTTCTCATACAAATCTCCAGCTTATGTTTTTCATAATGCTGAAGACTTTCATTATTATCAAAAGCTTTGTCTCTTTTACAATTACCTCCAGTTTTTTTTTGTTTTGAAGATAGTAGATGAAGATCACATTCCATGACTGGATAATTTTCGCTATGAAAACTCTGCACTGAACCCTCTGATACACTGAGAGACATGAAATTGAGATGCCCATTGCAGGCTTGTACAAGGAAACCAGAAAGTCCATCAGATGTTTCTAGCTTGGAAGCCAATTTCTCTACTATTACTATGGGAGAAACTTCTTGTGATCTATCTTTGTGACCTTTGGCATCCAGTGAAAAGTCACATGCACTGTTTATGTTTTCTTGCACCAGTTTGCGCTTCAGGATAGCTGCAATTTGAAATGAAATGCTGCTGGTATATTCTAAGTCTCTAGAAATTCCCTTCAATTTTTTCTTCATATCAGCTGTCACTCTTTAGATTAACTAAGGACTGTTTGTCAATTGGATGAGAAGATATATAAAACAGAACAATCTCCAATCTATTCACTTTATGCTTCCTGTAGTTTTAGCATCACAATGAGACTAGATCTTCATGTAATCTTAGATATTCAGCTCCTTCGTTGCACTGTGTACAAGTAGTAGACCCATTTGTGAAGTTTAGACACCATAAAACGCAGAGCTCTTCACCCTGTTATCCTTATAGGTTTTGAATAGGTAATGATTCGATATACTGCTACTTTCAGCCTTCTACTTGCCAGAGCATGTCAAAACGACTTAAACAGGTATCTCTTCAGCAAGAATTTTGTTTAAAGGAATACCTTAATTCTTCCCTTGACCAATTTTGACAGAAAAAGACTTTACCGAGAAAGCCCTAATTTCCTGTGTAACTGTGAAAAACCCAACTCTGCTCTATAACAGCAACCTCCAGTTTTTTGGCAGATATCTTCATTCCAGCGTCTCCACCAGCTCCATAATATTTAATTTAGAACATCTTCCCCGAAAATCTTGCCTTATTTCGCTCACTATCATCATTTGCCATAAATTTGCATCCAGTTGCCAGAATCTCCCTCACATGAGATTGACACCTGTTTACCTGAAAAAACTTGGCAAAACATATATCAAACGTGACCAATGATTTATTTAACATTTTAGGAGCGAAATCCCCCAAAAATCGGACTGAAAAATGACCATTCTGGCAAAAAACAATTTTCTTGTAGCGCCGCAGTGTTAATTTTTGGCAGTTGCGCTACCAGAATAATTTGAAATCACTTTTGGTGCTATTCTAACTGTTTTTTCCATTTTGAATGCAGGTTAGGTGCTAAACTATGCTTTTGGAATATATTTGTGACGTATTAACTCAACATAATGACCATGAAACCCTTCAAAAGCTAACAAAGGAAAAACAATAATGAACCTAAAGGCAAAAAACACTCAAAAAATTTCACTAAATACCAAATTTTTTATAATAAGTGAAAGGATAAACTCAAGAAAATAAGCAAACTAAAATAAAAATAACAAGCAAACATAAAAAAGGTAGAAACAAGTTCCTGACTTAACATCTGGCTCCAGCTGCGGGATGAAGTCCTCCCTGTGAGGCTTCAAGAACCTGTAGACCAGTGCCTTCTGTAACCAAAACTGCCTGCTTTTCTGCAAAACATCCATTGGGCTATGGAGTCTTTATTCAATCCTTCACACACTGATATATACAATGAAAACAAATCTCTTTCGTGAGGAATCTTCCATCTACTGAATCAAATTGAAATCCCATTTCCAATGTAACCAAGAAAAAATTTGATCAACCCACCAAAATTTGTTTCCAACTTCAAATATATATATAATCAGAAATATTGGAAAACATGAAGAGCAGAGATTTAACAACTTATACCCACTTTCATCAAATAGTGTCTCTGAAATAACAGATTTATAACCTGGTATTGACTCTAAATAATCTGCTACTGGATCATAAAAACTTCCACAAGTTACCTCTTCCTGCTCTATGAAAAAGACAAGCTGTCCATAAGAATATTTTGTTCCATGAATATCAATCAAGCGTTGGTGAAAAAAGACATCAGGATCAGCCTGAATTTTCTCCATAATTTTTTGGATAGTATCATCAACAATGTCAACACTTTGAACCTCCTTTTCCACACTGTCTTCAAATGAATGACTATTAGGCATTGGCTTTTGCTGTTCAAGGATAATAGACTGAATGCATTCTTGAGTCTGCTGATCAGATTGTGACATATCACACACCTCACAGATTTCTGGGTCTTTCTTTTCAAAAAATTAGACCATTTTCATAGTGATTTTGAAAAACAGATTTATCATAACCATAAATAAAAGTAACTTCTGAAAAAATGTGAACAGCCTGGCCTTCATCGATTTTACTATCAAAACCAAAAGGAATAGAATCTAATTCATCACATAATTCTTGTCTTGGAACCCTAATCTCTTCATCATAACAAGGAGCATTCTGAAAAATTTCGAATGATGATGCTAAAGGTTCATCTTTCCCTTCAATACAAATCTGATCTTTAACACAACACCGATTTTCAAAAGTTTGTTGAACTAGAGATTGATCTTCAAAAGGATTAATATTCAAATGGTTATTAAGGCTGTTGAAATCATTATGAGAATGTTCCAAACTATCTCTACTTCTCTCAATGGCAGGCATAGCAGCAGCCCAAGCCAATGCAGTTAATGTTGGTAAGATGGTAGAAAATGCCGAGCAGTATAAAGAAAAGATGTCCCAGATGAAAGAAACTCTGAGAAAAGAAAGAGGAGAGAGACAAGATTTAAAAAGGAAATATGATGATACTTTGTCAGAGTTTGAGAAACTCAAGGAAGAATACCAGATGTTGGAATCAGACAAGGATGTAGTAACACTGTTAGTTGTAATCACTCAAGGAGAGATAAGAAGAACTAGAGACTTAGAACAACCTGCTAGAGGAACAACTCAAGGTAGCCAAAGAAAATCAGCTTGATGTTACTCCATTCTGTAGTCAGGACTGCTTAATGCAAAGAAAAATACACCAGGTTCAGCTAAAATTGGTAAAAGAACTATATAGGATCAAGCGGATAAAAGTCAGGCTAAAGGAAATAATAGATAACTCGTCAGAGTTCAAGAAGGGGGTATTGGAGGTTGCATAATTGGTTCAAAGTTAGTTGACTTGGATTGAAACCAATTCAGTTTTTCTAGACCACATGCCCCAGAAAACAACAATAGGGTTGAATATGGAGTTGGCACTCTTAGTTCTTAGCAACAAGGCCGTAGTAAGATTGCACACCGCAATCGATAAGACTGTGGAAATGTGTAAGGAGTTTTACACGAAAATGAGCACAACACATAGTAGATTCGAAGCTTCGACAACCATGCAGCTTCAAGAATACCTGGACAAAGAGCAACATGTGAAGAATCTGCAAGACAAGTTGCAGGTGGATGAGTAAAGTGTCGAAAAGGTTGAGAGCATTAATGAGGAAGTCATTAAGACTTGGGCGGCACAGGCCTCGGTGCACAAACATATTTTAGATGAGTGGTTAATGCAGACCCGACCAAAGGTAAAGGAAATCAAATCGTAGCTCGCCAAGCATGAATTGACTGCACTCATATTAGAGCCAGTGGACTATTGAGTCATAGCTGTCGAAGCTCGTGCATGGAGAATTTTCATTAGATCATCAGCTAGGCCCCCTTAAATTTGTCTTATTCACACATGGCATTTATATGTAATTATTTGTTCTTTTCTATTTTCCAAGTGAAAATCACTAGAAGACAAAATTTTGTAATCAAGGATTCAAGGAAGCCCAAGAGGCTAGGGTAGCTGAAAAGTCATATGTATTTTGTATAAATAGGGGTCGAATAGAGATTAGAGGGGACTTTTTCTAGCTGATACAGGCTGAAGCTATTTGTATTATAACTACTTCTTTTATAAATAAAGAGAACCAAATTTTTCTAGAGGAAGGACTGCATGAGCTTCAATATGGATTATGTGGATGTAATGTCCCCTTTTTTGAATTTTATTAAAATGCCCAATTTTCCAATTTTTCTCAATTTTGGCTCTTGACTAGTTTTGATGTCTAGACCTCCAAATTGACCCAAATGCTTCCAAATTTTCTCTGAAGGTACATGAATGATAATATAAATTAAATATAATTCTCATGTATGTTTTGTGACCTCCCAATTACTTCTAAAAACTTTTTTAATGTTCTGTTCAAAGTAGGAGCCTTTACTAGCAAATTGGGGCTCCAATTCCCCTCGGGTAATTGCCGGAAATGGCTTCACAAATGATCCCAAAGTCACTTGAATTTCTGAAAAGAAGCTGGTTATGTGTAAGGGACATTTTAAAAGTCTCATATGCATCATGTTTCAGTTTATACAGTCTGTTATGACTCTTTCCAAAACAACTCCCAAGTCACAATTTCGACCCTTGGGGAAAATGCACCAAATATTCTCCCAATGAAATAAAAATGAGTAAAATGGCTTCAAATTATTCAGTACTGAACATGAGACTTTAAATACACATTAATTACATTCCATACATCATACATTTATCATATATACATTCCTCCATTCGAAATAATAAGCATTACCATGGCATATATCAAAATGGAGTGGAAATGGTCATTGTTTGCTCATTAAAAGTAATTTTGACATACAACTCTTGGGAATTTCGACTTGAAACTTTATGAGAATGAATAAAAAGAATATTTAACTGATTCCAATCATAAATGGACAATGAAAGGCTCTCCCAATTTGAAATCATCAGCATTACAATGGTTCACAACAAGATAGTGGGGAAATGAGACTATTTCTTCATTGTTCAACATTTTTACATTAATTATTTTGGGTATTTAAACCTAAGAGTATTATAAACATGAAATATAGAGCATAGAAATTAGAACATAAGATAATGAGAATTATAATCTTCCCCAAAGAGATCAATAGCTCACCCAAAGCGCAATCCCTCCATTGGCATGAATATGGTGTGAAAACTGGAAATAGTTGAGAGAGAGTGCTGCAATAGAAGAATACACATTATTTCCTATAGCTTACACCTATAAATAAGACTCCATTAAATCTCCATTAAATACCTGAGTGGCCTTTCCAAACACCAACTAGGATGGGAATATTTCACCCTCAAAATTGGCTTAAGCAAGAAAACTAGTTATCCACTAGCTCTCACAATTCACAAATGACAATTTCACAAATGAGAAAAAGCTTCTTCTCATGTCTGATACCTGTATTTTATAAACATTATTGGTATTCTAAGGTTACAAATCCATCCATAAACCAAATCCAAGTCGAATTGGTGTGGCTGCTCATGCTATGCCATGTGGCCTCTCTCTTCACCTTCCCTCTTCTCCCAAATTTGAGTAGGAGCCTCTTGGCCTTCTCCAACTCCAAATTTAGACCTCCAAGATGCTCTATTCATGCCTGAAATGTTATTATGTTAGTGTGTTAGCCTTCATATCTGACTTGGGTCATAGCTGTCATAGAATATCCATCATTGGTGTCATAGCTGTCATAAATGTAAGGGGAATCTAGCCAAGTGTCCATGAAACTTCCATTTGGATATTCCTCTCCCATGTAAGTTACAATTCATCCCAAATTCGACCTATGAAGTATATGGACAAGTATATTAACATTATAATCCATAAAAAAACATTAGACTTCCCATATATTCAAATTTGCAAGAGAAATATACCATTTAACATAGGAATTCTAGCTAGTGTGGGCCCCATAATCTCCATGTGTCTTCATGCTCTATTGGCACTTCCATTTTCTCTTGTATTTATTTAATAAGATCAAGTATTAAATATTTATCCCCTTATAATGTCTAAACATCATTTATTATCCCCCTTATTCCAAATCTCAAAGCTTCCACCCCCAATCTAGGAAACTAGTGATTTTACTCCTTGGCAATTATTTGACTTTTAGCATCCATTTGACAACTTTCATGAATATGGAAAATGTGATTTGGCCATTGTGATCCAATGCCAAATTTGGGACATTACAAATCCTCCCTTCCCAATATTGCTTGTCCTAAAGCAATTTCAAACATGGTTGTTGAAGAACTTGCTTTCTGTATGATTCTTTGAAGTTGCCACTAAGCTTCCCACTTTGAGTCTTTGAGATTCCATGAAGATTTTAGAGAGGAACCACCATACTTGCTGCTGCAATACTCTAATTAACATCACCTTTTTAAGTGTGGAATCCATCTCCCATACTGCTTGTTTCCCAAATAATTTGAAATCAATCAGACTTTAAACTATACCAGGGTCCCATTGCTTGCATTGCACTCCAATAATTAAGAGTGCTCTCCAACCCATACCATTTGAAAAGAGAATTCCTGGATCCCATTTTCTTGTATGCATTCTTCCAAACATCATGAGTGCATAATATATATCATCAAAGTATATAAAACATAATAAGAATGTACATCAAGGAGGTGCCTCACCAATAAATCATGAAAGTGCTTATACCTCCCAATGAGTAGACTACCATTTGCCAAGTGCATACAAGCTTCAAGTGACCAATCAAATTAGCTCCAATGACATAGGTGAGGATCCCATGTCCTATAATTTTGCTCCCAAAGAATGTAATATGCATCAAAATAATAATCAGCCATTTTTTCTTTCATCCAAGAAGTGAATGAAGAACCTCCACCAAAATATGAACCAAATAAGGAGCAAATAAAACATGAAGACTTCAAGTGTCTCAAAGAAGTCTCATTAATACACCCATGAATATGTATATCATCATGAAATAATAGAGAATGTTGCTGCCAATAATAATGTTCCTCAATCATATCCCTCTTCACCCAAGTGTTGGATGAAGTTTCTCCAACATCAAATGAACCAAGTGTTGAGCAATAAAAACCGTGAGTCTTCAAGTGACTCAAATGCATATCATAGGTGCATGCATGTAGATGTGCATCATCAGAAAGTAACAAAGAATGCTGCTGCAAATGTGAATAATAATGTCCTCCAATAATTCCATCATCAAAAGGAGAAATAGAATGTCCATGCTCTTCGTGTGGCACCATCAAAAAGAAAGCTTTCACCCATACTTCGTTAGGATGACTGCTGTAAAATTTAGAAGTGTAGGATGTAGGAGAAAGAACCAACTCACCCAAATGATCAGTAAGTGAAAAATTGTCATAATGTGAAGTATCCATAGGGGTAGGATTATTCACCTCCCTAGAAAATGCAAAAATTTCCTCATGGGTTGGTTCCAAGGTGTTGGAATTATGCACCTCTTCAAAAATTGTGTAACCATTTTCAAGAGGCAACTTAAGTTCCTATTCCACCATTACTAGTGATTGGATCTCATCACTATAATCCTTAAGAACATCAAGAACCTGCAATTTTTCATGTTTCTCATGATCCATAATGTCATGAGAATCCTCCAAGCAATCTACCTTCTGAAAATCTAAAACATCGGAGGAAAAACAAGTGTCTTGCAACTTTTCAAGAAGTTGCTCATTTTGAATTGTGAGCTTATCAATAAATTCATTATTCTTCAAGTAGGATTCATGTAACCTGTTATCCAACTTTTTGTACCATAAGTTGGGTTACCTGAGGAGCCGCCAGTTGACAGACTTGTTCAAAGTCTGATTCTAGTGTATCAGTTGATCCGTCTGCCTGTCTAGCCAATATTGGCTAGTCACTCTTTTATTTGAATAGTTTTGACCATGGCCCCGCGGGGTTTGTAATAAAATGT